>SZWC01002233.1:16310-36638 GCA_023375785.1 Penium margaritaceum
CCCCCTTGGTGTTTTGAGTGATCTGAAGAAACGGTACTCTTTGGTCAATTAGATTCTGTACCAAATATAGATATGAAGGTAGGTTCTGGTCACTGTACTAGTACCAAAAAAGTCCTTGATTAGATTTTGGACCATTTTCTTTTCGAATTGTCCCCATTTTGTGTGCCTGTATTGATCCTCATTCATGTTTGCATGTAGATTCCTTTCCGCTGGCTTGTACCGATTGTTCGTATTGTATTAAAATCTTCCCAGTCCTTTTCTGCTCTGTCTCAAGAGACCGCATGATGAGCTCCCTCCGCAATCGCCACCGCACCGTCGTCGCTTCGAATGTCGGTGCTTCGGCGCACAGACGGGTTTGAGTCTGCAATGTGTTGCCGGAAAAATGTTTTGTCCTATTCTCTGAGAGTAACCATGTGATATGCCACTGTGCTGAATGCCCCGACTCCCACATCATTTTGTCTCCCTATTTCTCTTCGTTCCACCCAACCCTTTGGAGACAGACGAGTGCGGTGGGTGCAAGTGGTGAGGAGATTGAGACCCCATCGTTCGTGAACACTGGACCAAAATGTGCATCTTTCTTCGTTCGTGTTCATACTTGTGCCCCAATGCATTGAAGGATTGCAACTGCTGTACTCGTTCAAGTGCACAGACCACAGTGACGAAGTTCTACGGAATCTCCGTCACTGAAAGCACTCCCCAGACAATGCAGCATGCTGCATGCTACTTCGCAAGAGCTCCACAGGTGCACGCGCATGCAGCATGCTGCACGCTTTTGTGTCTTCACTTGCGTGTGCTCCGGATGCCGCACATGCTGCACTGGTTGATGGTTGACTCTCCACATGCACTCCATCGCTTCGACTTCCCGTTCTCAACACGCTGCACTGTTTCTCAAGACGTTTAACTTTACTATCTGTTTGGGGGGCATGCGCTTGGGGAACGTTACAGGTGCACTGCTGGACAGGGTTCAAGTTGCACTGGAGCCGTCGTCTAAGCTTGCAACTGCTGAGGAGAAGGGAGCCGTGGTACCAAGTTGCGGTGGAAAAGGATTATTTCCCCCTACACCAGTGCCGTGGTTGGGCGATCTAATCTGCAGGGTTGCCCCTTCGGCATGTGTGCATCATGGAGCTCCTCGGACATTATCATGGGAACTGTGTATTGGCCTATTTCGGCTGCGTGTGTCTACTTCTCAGTTCTGGGCCGGAAATTAATGTGCCGTAGTTCCTCCTAACTTAACATTAAAAACAACTAAGACATTTTGAGCATGGTAAAACACTCCTTTTGCTTCCACTACAATGCGGAAAACATTCGCTCTTGGGTTATACTAAAAACAAAAACAAAAATCCGACAAAGAATAAAAGGAGTTGTGGTTCAACATTGTGGAGCTTGCAAGCAGGCTTAGTCACTCTAGGTGTATTTGCAAGCAAACTTCACGTGCTAATTCCTATGCTGACTTCCATACCCAGCTACATAATACCCCTGATGTCGTTTACTATCTCCCTTTTGAATGATATCCCCTCGGTCTCTCATTTTGATACTAACTACATCCGGAGTGGTTGAATGAGGCTACGGCATTTTATGAAACAAATCAATGGATTGCGAAAATTGATTGTACATAGCTTGGTCGAACTTCAGGTCTCATATGGCATGTTTACTTTCATTTTCTTTTCCCCCCATGGCCAGTTGCCATTATTTTCTTAACTAGTGGCATTTAGGCTTGAGAAATTTGTCATGTTTTATTCCATGGTCGAATTCTTTACCAGTGTTTGTGATGCAGAGGTGGGACATGCTTGTATGTCATGAGGGAAGTCTTTTCTTTTGCTCAATGTAGGGAAACTGAAGCCCAAACACCATTTTATGACTTCATCAAGGAGCAAGCTCGTCCTCTTCCTCTATCCTCATCATTAAACATAACTTGGTCATACTGGTTGCTAGCTTGTAAAAGATGCCTAGAAGCTTCCTACCTTTGCTATCGATGACATGGCAGCGCAGTTCAGTGAGCTCAAGCGCTAACATGCAAAGCAAGTGTGAGAACATCAAGGGTTTGCTTGGGGACGCATGTGGAGTCTCACAACCTTCAATAGACTTGGCAATAGCTTCAACGTGTATAGAGGAATGAAAACTGGCAAGCTCACATCATAAGCACCTGCAGCGGCACACGGCGGGTGACGCACGCGGCACAGTCAGTACATCCTCAAACCTTGCCCAAAACCTCTGCTTTTGGCCGTAACTCAGTGCACAGGCTTTCGAATGCAAATTTGTCCAAACCTACGAATGTGGAGTCTCGAGCCAGAGGCAACGACTCCGCACATGCATGGGTCCGGCATTAACCAGTGGACACACAAAGCAAAAACATGCACATTGGGCCCAAGGTCAACCTCATTTGCCTTCCCACCAGGACCAAGAAGCGAGTCAACCTCATCCTCATATGGCTCACGATCTGTTGAGCAGTAGTCCTCGTATTCTGTACTTCATGACCCTCCAAATACCTTTAGCACATGTTCAAAGCCTCCCACATGCCCCAGAGCTTCCACAAGCCTGGTGTATTGAACTTCCTCTTGCTCCTCTCCATACTCATTTTCCTCCTCTGGATCTCCCTTCATGGTCCACGAAGTCATGTGCAACATAGTCTTGGGAGACGAGACATCTATTGGACTGCTTCTTAGAGGTTGTGGTCCCCTTTGCATCTCTTGTTTAAACAAGGTTCATGCTTATGTGGTCACAAGATCCCCCATCCATCTCTATCCCTCTTGCAGCCTTCCAACAAACCAACTCACCCTCCACCAATCATCATCATTGAAGTGAGTGGGCATGAGTGAGCATGGAGCAAAGATCATGTACGGGGTATAATCAATGATACTTTAGCACAGTGACAATTTCATGCCTAGCCATATGCTTTGGCAACCATTCACCCCTCCTGTTCATTCAGTACCTTCTCTCCTATCTTACACAAATCTACCCCCAAATTGAGGATGTTTGATTTGGCATGCTCGGCGCAACCCTATGTCTCAGCACTTGGCTTAGAGAGGCGGGCCTCCATGGCCACCTCCTCCACTGCAGTGTGCAGAGTGCCAAATCTTTCCATGGACAGGAGGGGTGTGTCACCAAGGACCTGTCCTCGGAGTCATGTTGTGTGGTGGCGGATTCCTTCCTCCGTCATTGGATAGGTCACCTGCAACTTCTCGGCGTCAATGGTGCGCGCCCAGTTCTTGCGTCCTAGCTGCGTCCTAGTTCACCATAGTCACACTCCATTTGTGTCCTAGTTGGGCCTTAGTTGTGTCCTAGTTTCCAAATTGTACCTTAATTCACCCTTCTTGCACCTTCGGTACGTCCTATTTGTCCCCTTGTTGCGTCCTGGTTGTACCATAGTTGCACTATTTTCGTGCCCTAGTTGCGTCCTAGTTGCGTCCTATTTACGCCCTAGTTGTGTCCTAGTTGTGTCCTAGGTGCGCCCTTCTCGCGCCCTAGTTGCACCCTAGTTACGCCCTTCTTGTGCTCTAGCAACGGCCTAGTTGTGCCCTCCTTGTGTCATAGTTTCATCCTAGCTATGCCTTTCCTGCGTCCGATTTGTGTCCTAGTTGCACCCTATTTGTGCACTGGTTGCATCCTAGGTGCGACCTTCTTGCACTCTAGTTGCACCTTAGTTATACAATATTTATGCCTTAGTTATACCCTAGTTGTGCCAGTCTTTTCCCCTAGTTACACCCTACATGGGCCCTATCTACACCATAGTTGCGCACTTGTTACGCTCTAGTTGTTCCCTTCTTGTTTCCTAGTTGCGCCCTAGTTGCACCCTAGTTGCACCCTAGTTGCACCCTAGTTACACCATGAATGCGCCCAAGTTGTACCATAGTTGCATCCTAGTTACGCTCTAGTTGAACCCTTGGTGCGCCCTAGTTTCACCCTAGTTTCTTCCTTGTGGTGTCATAGTTATGCCATAGCTGTATCGCAGTTGCACCCTAGTTGCGCCTTAGTTGCGCCCTAGTTATACCCTAATTGTACCCTAGTTTCACTTTAGTTACCCTAATTGTACCCAAGTTGTGGCCTCGTTGTGCCATAATGGCAGCCTACTTACCACCAATTTGTGCCCTAGTTATGTCCTTCTTGCACCCTATTCATGCCCTAGTTGCACCCTAGTTGTGCCCAAGTAGCACCAGAGTTTCAGCACTCTTGCACCCTAGTTGCACCCTAGTTGTTTCCTAGTTACACCCTAGTTGCGTCCTAGTTCCATCATTCTTGTTGCACCCTAGTTTTGTCCTAGTTACGTCCTGGTTACACCCTTCTTGCACCCTTGTGTCCAAGTTGTGCTCTTGCCATGCCTTAGTTTTGTCCAAGTTACACCTCTTTTGCGTCACAAGTGTACGAGGTACGCGTTGGTTGCGTCCTAGTTATGTCCTAGTTGTGGCCTTCTTGCGCCTTACTTACGCCATAAATACGCCTTCGTTAGGCCATAGTTGCACCCTATTCACACCCTTCTTGCGCCCGTGTTTCCTCCTACATACGTCCTAGTTGTGCCCTAGTTGCGCCCTTGTCGCGCCATAGTTGCCCCTAGTTGCGCCCAAGCTGCTTCCTAGTTGTGTCCTCTTCCGCACTATTTACGACCTAGTTACACCCTGGTTACGTCCTAGTCTCACTATAGGTGCACCCTTCTTGCCCCCTAGTTGTGCCTAGTTGCTTCCCAGTTACGCTCTAGTTGCACCCTAGTTGTGTCCCTCTTGCACTCTAGTTACGTCTGAGGTGTACTCTAGTTGTGTCCTAGTTGTTCCCTTCTTGCACCCTTAGTGCACCCTAGTTGCATCATTGTTTTGCCCTAGATGTGCCCTAGTTGTACTCCTCTTGCGCCCTAGTTGCAACCTGGTTGCGCCTTGGTTATGGCATAGTTACGCCCTAGTTGTGCCCTTCTTGTGCACTAGTTGCGCCCTAGTTGTACCCTTCTAGCACCCTAGTTACACCCTAGTTGTGCCCTAGTTCTCCATAGTTACATCCTAGTTGTATCCTAGTTGCGCCCCAGTTCCATCCTTGTTCTGTCCTAGTTGCACCATGGTTGCATACTACTTACGCACTAGTTGCGCCCCATTTGCCTAGTCGCGCCCTAGTTACGTCTTAATTCCCTGTAGTCACACCCTCGTTGTGACCTATGTGTGCCCCACTTGCGCCCTAATTGTGCCCTATTTACGCCCTTTGTGAGTCCTGGTTGCGCCCTAGTTATGCTCTAGTTGTACCTTCGTTCCACATAGCTATGCCCTAGTTGCGTCCTAGTTGTGCCCTGGTTGTATCCTTGTTGCATGTAAGTTCCCCCCTCCTTGCACCCTGCTTATGTCCTGGTTGCACCCTAGTTATGACCTAGTTGCACCCAGGTTGCTTCCTAGTTGCATCCTTCTTACGCTCTAGTTTCACCCTAGTTGCATCATACTTATGTCCTAGTTGCACCCTCGTTGAGCCCTTCTTGCACCCTAGTAGCATCCTAGTTGCTCTCTAGTTACACCCAAGTTATGCCTTGGTATCACCCTTCTTCCCCCCAAGTTTCTCCCTGGTTGCGCCCTAATTATACCCTACTAACATTCTGGTTGTGCCCTTTTTGTACCCTTCCTTTGCCCTACTCGTGCCCTAGGTGCGTCCTAGTTACGCCTTGGTTGCGCCCTTCTTGCGTCCTAGTTGCGACCGAGATGCACCCCAGTTTGCCATAGTTTTGTCCTAGTTGTGTCCTACGTGCCCCCTAGTAGTTTCCTAGTTGCACCATGGTGTACCCGCGTTGCGCCCTAGTTTCACAATAGCTACGCCCCACTTGTGCCCTTCTTGCGTAGTAATTGTACCCTAGTTAAGGCTGCACACAGTTTCTTCTATTCTCAATTCTAGAATAGCAATTTTGTTTCTAGAACAAGCATTGCGATTCCGATTCCAAAGATTCAGAATATTCATGGAATCGCAATTCCGTGACCCGGGGCAGGTGGGGGTGTTATATGTAAGATTAATAGGACTAATCTTGTTCAAATTTGTTCCCATATAGAACTATGCAAAGTCTCTTGCAAAGTTTCCCTTAGCTGCAACTCAGGCTTGATTCCCAGCATGGTGCTCCAATGCCAGAGCTAGTGACCTGTTACGGCAACGCCTGATGTGCTGCATTTCAAGCACACAAACTAAGCTGTTCACGTGTTTGAACTGTCAGGTACAAAACTTCAGCCACAATGATGCAGGGAGTGATGGGAGGAGGGGGGCAGCCGCTGGCGTGGCATCCAAGGATGCCACGTGAGGACACTGTGGGTTTGTACGGCGACAACTTGCCAGGCAAGCCAACAGCAAGGAACAACGAGGAGCCGGGTAGAAAATTGCCTATTCAAATCACCAACGAGAGCTGATCCACGCCATTACTTTTTCTACTCAAAACTCAACTACTTCAATGGAATCGGTTCTAGAATTGTGATCCCACAAGGAATCGTGATTCTGGAACTTGAATAACAAGTCTGGTTCTCACCTAGAACCAGAACCACAATTCCAGTTCCATTCTCAGAATCGCAATTCTGAACCAGTATGCACTCTTAGGCCTAGTTGCGCTCTAGTAAAGCCTTAGTTCCAGCCAAGTTGTACCCTTTTTACGCCCTAGTTACACCCTGGTTACTCCACATTTGCACCCTAATTCCGCCCTTCTTGTGTTTTCCTCTAGTTGCGTCCTACTTGCGCCCTAGCTGCGTTCTTCTTGTGCCCTAATTTTATCGTGATTGCACCCTAATTATGTCCAAGTTATGTCTTGGTTGGGCCCTCCTTGCATCCTAATTACACCCTAGTTGTGCCCTAGTTACATCCTCGTTCAACCCTAGTTGCACCCTTCTTGCGTTCTGGCTACGCCCTAGTTGCATCCTAGTTAGGTCCTAGTTGCACCATCAGTATGCCCTTCTTGCGCCCTAGTTATGCAGTAGTTGTGTCCTAGCTATGCCCTAGTTGTGCCCTAGTTTTTTTCCTGGTTAAGGCCTGGTAGCATTCTAGTTGCGCTCTAATCATACCCTAGTTTTGCCCCAGTTCCACCGTAGTTTTACCCCAGTTGTGCCCTAGCTCTCTCATAACTACGTCCTACTTGCATCCAAGTTAAGTCCAAATTGTGCCCTTCTTTTGTCCTAATGACAATCTAGTTACACCCTAGTTACGTCCTAGTTGCGTCCTAGTTGTGCCATACCTACGTCCTAGGTTGACCCTTGTGCCCTTCTTACGTCCTTTTTTTGCCCTCCTAGTAACCTCTGTGTATCCTAGTTCTGTCCTAACTTTCTATAGTTACTCTGCAGTTGCACCGTGTTTATTCTATGGTCACACTCTAATTGAACCAAGTTGTGCCATAGTTGCACCCTAGATAGTCTCAGTTGTATCCTAGTTGTGCATCCTAGTTGCACCCTCATTCCGCTTTAGTTACACCCTAGTCACGCCCTAGTTGCGCCCTAGTTACGTGCTTCTTGCATCCTAGTTGCACCCTAATTGTGCCCTTCTTCCGCCTCAGTTGTGTCCAAGTTATGTCCTAGTTGCACCCTAGTTGCACCCTTCTTGTGCCCAATTTATGCCCTGGTTGTGCCCTAGTTACACCCTAGTTGTACCCTAGTTGCGCCCTTCTTGTGATCTCTTTGAGTGCTAGTAGTGCCTCACTTACGCATCAGTCATGCCCTAGTTGCACCCTTCTTGTGCCCTGCTTGCGCCCTTCTTCTGCCCTAGTTGAGCCTTAGTTGTACCCTAGTTACGTCCTAGTTTTTCCCTAGTTGCACCCTAGTTGCATCCGAGTTGCACTCTACTTGTACCCATTTGCGTCCTAGTTTCACCTTAGTTGCATCCCATTTGTGCCCTTGTGTCATAGTTGTGCCCTAGTTGCACCCAAGTTGCATCATACTTGTGCCCTTCTTGCATCCTAGTTACGCCCTCGATGTACCCTACTTGTGCCCTAGTTGCATCCTAGTTGCACCCTTCTTGCCCCATAGTTACGCGCTAGTTGCATCCTACTTACCTTCTAGCTACACTCTAGGTACATCCTTCTTGCACTTTAGTTACATCCTAGTCACACTCTAGTTGTACCCAAGTTATGTCCTACTTTTACCCTAGTTGTGTCCCTGTTGTGTCCTTGTTGTGCCATACTTTTGCCCTAGTTACACCCAAGTTGAACCCAAGTTACACGGTATTTTTTCCCTTCTTGCATCTCAGTCACATCCTAGTTGTCCCCTAGTAATGTTCTACTTTCACCCTAGTTCCACCCTTCTTTCCCCCTAGTTATACCGAGTTGCTCGAGTTGCGTTCTATTTGCGCTCTGGGTGCACCCTAGTTGTGCCCTTCTTGTACCCTAGTTGCATCCTATTTACGAGCTTGTTGTACTCTAGATGTGCCCTAGTTGCACCCTTCTTACACCCTAGTTGCAACCTAGTTGCACCCTAGATACACCCTAGTTGCGCCCTAGTTGCACCCTTCTTGCGCTCTAGTTGCACCCTAGTAGCACCCTACTTAAGCCCTGGTTGCATCCTTCTTACATCCTAATTGCCCCCTACTTGTGCCCTAGTTGCACCCTAGTTGTGACCTAGTTGCGCCCTAGTTCACCATAGTTTTGCCCTAGTTGCGCCCTTGGTCCATCCTAGTTGCACCCTAGTTGCGCCCTAGTTGTACCCTAGTTTCCCCCTAGCTTCACATGAGTCGCGCCCCAGTTGGCTCCTAGGTGTGCCATACTTGCGTCCGTCTTGCACCCTAGTTTCATCCTGGTCACGCCCTAGTTAGGCCCTAGTTGCGGCCTAGTTGTGTCCTTCTTACATCCTAGTTTCGCCCTTCCTGCACCCTAGTCGCACCCTCGTTGAGCCCTAGTTGCACCATAGTTGTGCCCTTTTTGCATCCTCGATACACCCTAGTTGCACCCTAGTTTCTTCATAGTTGTACCCTAGTTGCACCCTAGTTGTGTCCTAGTCACGCCCTAGTTACGTCCTACTTATGCCCTTCTTGTCTCTTACTTCACCCTAGTTGCATCCTAGTTATAGCCTAGTTGCGTCCTATTTGTACCCTTCTTACATGCTCTTTCCGCTCTAGATTAGTCCTAGTTGTGCCCTTGTTGCGCCTCCCTTGCGTCCCAGTCGCACCCTTGTTACGCACCTCTTTTTTTTTTGGTGGCCTGTAAGGTAGTGCCGGGGTTTAAAAGACTACCAAGGGCCAGGTGGTTCACCCATGGTCTGGCCCACGCCGTGCGCGCAGGCCCCGGACAGTTGGTGGGTGCATCATTCCCTACACAACCGCTGACTACCACTGGACCGCGGCAACACCCTTTAGTAGTTGGTAGAGCTCACACCAGAGTGGAAACGTACCTCCGACAGGGTCAAGGTTGCCCCACGGGTTCCCCTGGAATTACGTGTTACGCACTAGTATCCTAGTTGCGTCCTAGTTACAGCCTTCTTGCATTCTTGTTGCACCCTAGTTGCACCCTGGTTACTCCATAGTTGCGCCCAAATTACGCCCTTCTTGCGCCCATGTTGTCCACTAGTTTTTGTCCTACTACCATCCTTCTTGCATCCTATTTGTGCCATAGTTTCACCCAAGTTACACTCTAGCTCCATCCTAGTTGTACCCGTATTGCGCCCTAGTCACACCCTAGTTGTGCCCTAGGTGCGCCCTAGTTACGTCCTAATTACACCCGTCTTGTACTCTAGTCTTGTCCTAGTCTTGCCATAGTTACGCCTTAGTTGCAACTTGGTTGTGTCCTTCCTTTGTCGTAGTTATTCCCTAGTGGTATCCGGGCTACACCCTAGTTTTACCCTAGTTGCACCCTCGTTAAGGCCTAGTTGTATCCTAGTTGCGCTCCAATCATACCCTTAGTTGAACTACAGTTGTGCCCTAGCTATGCCATAGGTGCGTCCTAGTTGCACCTAGTTGCACCTGATTGTCTCCTTCTTGTGTCCTAGTTATGTCCTAGTTGTACCCTAGCTGTGCCTTAGTTGTGCCCTTCTTGCACCCAAGGTGTACCCGAGTTGCGTCCCAACTCGTCACAGTTACGCCCTATTTGTGCCCTATTTATACTATAGTCGTGTCCCATTTGTGCCTAAGTTGTGCCATGGTTGGGTCCTAATCATTTCCTAGTTGTAGCCTACTTGTGCCCTAGTTGCATCTTGGTTGCTCTCTAGTTGTACCCTAGTTGTGCCAAAGTTGTACCCTTGTATCTTAGTTTCACCCTAGTTGCACCCTAGTTTCACCCTAGTTGGACCCTAGTTATGTTCTAGCTCACTTTTGTTATGTCCTAGTTGTGCCCTAGTTGTTTCATTGTTGCGTCCTCGTTGCACCCTAGTTTCTTTGTGTTAATGGCCTCATTGCGACCTAGTTTTGCCCTAGTTTTACCCTAGTTACCCCCTTCTTGCACCCTAGTTGTATCCTTCTTACATCTCACTTGTGCAATAAATGTGTCCTAGTTACGCCCTAGTTGGGTCCTAGTTGTGCCCTTCTTGTGTCCTAGTTACGTCCTCGTTATGCCCTAGTTGCACCCTAATTGTACACTAGGTGCACCTTTATTACGTTCTAGTTGCGTCCTAGTTGTGCCTTAGTTGCGCTCTAGTTGCATCCTAAATGCACCCTTCTTGTACCCTTGTTATGCCCTAGTTGTGCCCTAGTTACGTCCTAGTTGTGCCATAGTTGCAGCCTATTTGGATTATTGTTGAGCTACAATCATACCCTTGTTGTGTTCCAGTTTCACCTTGGTCATGTATCAAGTGTTTCCTAGTGTTTCCATAGGTGCGGCCTAGTTGCACTCAAGTCACGTTCCAATAGTGTCCTTCTTGTGCCCTAGTTACACCCTAGTTGCACCCAAGTTACTCCTTAGTTGTACCCTAGGTGTGCCCTTCTTTTGCTCTAGTTGTGCCATACTTACATTCTAGTTGTATACTTGTTACATCTTTCTTGCAACCTAGGTGTACCTCAGTTGTGCCCTAGTTCACCATAGTTACGTCCTAGTTGTGCCATATCTACACCCTAGGTGTGTCCGAGTTGGACCCAAGTAACGTCATATTGTGCCCTAGTTACACTCTAGTTGCACCTTGGTTGTACCCTAGTTGTACCCTTGATGCGCCCCAGTTGTGCCCTAGTTCCATCATTGTTACGCCCAGCTTGAGCCCAAGTTGTACCCTAGTTGTGTCCTACTTTCTCCCTAGTGAGGCCATAGTTGCGTCCTAGCTGTGCCCAAGTTACGGCCTGATAGCGTCCTTCCTGCACCCTAATTGTGCTCTAATTGCACCCTAGATACGTCCAATTGCACCCTAGTTGCACCCCTCTTATGCCTTGGTTGTACCCTTGTTTCGCCTTAGTTGGACCCTAGTTGTACCCTTCTTGTGCCCTTGTACCTAAGTCGCGCTTTAGTTTTGCCCTAGTTGCACCCTAGCTTTGCCCTTTTTGCACCCCAGTTGCATCCTAGTTGTGCACTATTTGCGGCCTTGTTGCGTCCTTCTTGCACCCTAATCGCATACTAGTTGTGCCATAGTTGCACATTACTTCCGTCCTAGTTACGCCCTTCTTGTGCGCGTGTTGTGCCCTTGTTACACCCTAGGTGCACCATAGTTATGTCCTAGTTCCGCCTTAGTTACGTCTAGTTCAATCCTGGTTACACCATAGTAAGCAGGATTGAACCCTAGGTATGCCCCGTTTGCGCCCTTTTTGCACCCTAGGTATGCCCTAGTTGCATCCTAGGTCCGTCCTTGTTGCACCCTCGTTGAGTCCTAGTTGTACCTTAGTCGTTCACTAGTTGTGTCACAGTTGCACCCTAAATGCGTCCTTCTTACGCCCTAGTCGTGCCCTAGTTGTACATTATTTATGCCCTTATTGTACCCTAGATACACTCTTCTTGCATCCTAGTTGTACCCTAGTTAAGCCCTAGTTACGCCTTTTTCGCAACCTTGTTGCGCTCTATTTGCACCCTTCTTGCACCCTAGTTGCATCATGTTTGCACCCTGGTTCACCATAGTTACGTGTCCTAATTACTCCGTGGTTGCGCCCTAGTTGCGTCCAATTTGCGCCATGGTTGCACCCTAGTCGTGCCCTTAATACAGCTAATTATTAACTAGTTGTGTCGTCATTGTGCCATTGCTATATACTACATGAATCCTTGTTGTGCCCTAGTTGCGCCCTTGTTGCATCGTAGTTGCGTTGTGGTTGTACCTTAGCTACACCCTAGCTACAGCCTAGTTACACCCCAATTGTGTCCTTGTTGCACCAAAGTTACGACCTAGTTCCACCGAAGGTGTGCCCTAGTTGCACCCTGGTTACGTTCTAGTTACACCCAAGGTGCGCCCATCTTGTCTCCTAGTTGCGCCCTAACTGCGCTCTAGTTGCGCCCTAGGTGCAATCTAGTTCTGCCCTTGTTGCGCCCTAGTTCTGTTCGAGTTTCACCCTAGTTGTGCCATAGTTGTTCCCTGGTTAAGCCTTCTTGTGCCCTAATTGAATCATAGTTCGGCATAGTTACACTCTAGTTGTGTCGTTGTTGACCCCTTCTTGCCCCCTAGTTGTGCCCTAGTAGCACCCTTGTTAACCATGATATCCATCTAGTTGTGCCCTTGTTGTACACTAGTTGTGTCCTTGCGCCTTAGTTGCACCCTAGTTGCGCCCTAGTTGCGTCCCTAGTTCTCTATAACTATGCCCTAGCTGCACCCTATTTGTGCCCTTGTTGCACCCTCGTCGCATCCAAGTTAAACCCTAGTTGCGCCCTAGTTGCACCTTAGTTAGGTCCTAGTTACGACCTTCTTCCGCTCTGCTTTTACCCTAATTGCGGCCTAGGTGTGCCCAAGTTGTACCCTAGTTGCGTCCTTCTTGCAACCTAGCTACGCCCTTGTTGCAACCTCATTGCATGCTAGTTGCAACCTTCTTGTCCTCTAGTTTTTCCCTAGTTGTTCCCTAGTTACGCCATAGTTGTTCCCTAGTTGTGCCCTTCTTGCAGCCTAGTAGCATCCTAGTTGTTCTCTAGTTACACCCTAGTTGCGCCCCAGTTGCGCCCCTTCTTGCGCCTTAGTTGCACCGCTAGTTGCACCCTAGTTGTACCCTAGTTGTGCCCTTCTTGCGTGCTATTCGCGCCCTAGTTGCACCCTAGTTGTGTGCTAGTTGCACCCTTCTTGTACCAAAGTTACACCCTAGTTGCGTCCTAGGTGCACTGTAGTTGCACCCTAGTTTCACCCTAGTTGTACCTTAGTTGCTTCCTATTTTCATTAATTACGCCCTCCATTTGTGTCAGTTTTATTCCATAGTTGTGAGTTCCTACGCCTCAGTTGCCCCCTAGTTGTGCCCTACTTAAGCCGTAGTTGCAAACTAGTTGCACCCTTCTTGCGTCCTAGTTACACCCTAGTTGCGATTGAGTCACGTCCTTATTGCATCCTAGTTGTAACCTTCTTGCACTTTAGATCCTCCCTGGTTGTTTCGTAGTTGCATCCTACTTACGTCCCAGTTATACCCTTCTTGTGCCGTAGTAGTACCCTAGTTGTTCCTTAGTTGCGCCCTTCTTGCACCCTAGCTGCACCTTATTCATGTCCTAGTTTTCTCCCACGTGCGTCCTCATTTCACCCTAGTTTTGTTCAAGTTATGTCCTGTTTATGCCAGACTTCTGCTTTTCTTGGGTCCAGGTGCGTCCTACTTACACCCTAGTTACGTCTTAGTTGTTCCCTAGTTGCGCTCTCGTTGTACCCTTTTTGCGCCCTTGTTGCGCCCAAGTTATATCCTAGTTATGCCCTTGTCATGTCCTAGTATCTCCCTAGTTGCTCCCTAGTTGCACCCTAGTTACACTCTAGTTTTTCCCAGTTGCACCCCATGTGTGCCTTGGTTAAGCCATGGGTATGCCCTAGTTACACCCACGTTGTGCCCTAGTTGTTTCCTTGTTATGTCCTAGTTATGCCCTAGTTGTGCTCTAGTTACGTCCTAGTGATGCCCTGGTTGCGTCATAGATGCGTCCTTGTTGCGTACTAGTACCGACCTAGTTTCGTTTTAGTTTCATCCTAGATGCACCCTAGTTGTGCCCTTGCTGCGCCTTTTCTGCGTCCGAGTTGCGCCCTAGCTGTGGCCTAGTTTGTGTTGTAATTAAACCCATCTTGCATCCAAGTTGTACCCTAGTTGCACCCCAGTTATACACTAGTTGCACCCTTGTTTCGCCTTTCTTGCGTGCTAGCTGTGTCCTAGTTGCACCCTCATTTGTCATAGTTACTTCTTAGTTGCGCCCAAGTTACGTCCAAGCTATGCCCTAGTTGCTCCATAGTTGTGCTCTAGTTGCGTCCTAGTTGAGTCCTAGTGTCCTAGTTGCGTCCTAATTACGTCATAGTTGCACCCTAGATGCACCCTTCTTGCACGTTAGTTGCTTCCTAGCTACGTACTAGTTCACCATAATAGGACCTTGATTATGTCGCAGTTGCTACCTAGTTGTACCCTGATTGCGCCATATATGTATCCTAGTTTTGTCCTAGCTTCACCCTAGTTGCACCCTAGTTGTGACCTAGTTGCGCCATGGCTGTAGATTTTTTCACCGTAGTTGTGTCCTAGTTTCACCCTAGTTAGGCCTTGGTTGCGCCCTAGTTACGTCCATCTTGCACCATAGTTGTGCCCTAGTTGCGTCCTAGTTACGCCCTAGTTCCACCCTAATTGTCCCCTTTCAGCGCCCTAGTTAAACCTTAGTTATACCCTAGTTGTGTCTTATTTTTCTCTTCTTGTGCCCTAGTTCCATCCTACTTGCGCTGTACTTGCACCCTCGTTATGCTCTAGTTGCATCCTTCTGACGCCTTTGCTGTGTCCCACTTGCACCCAAGTTATGCCATAACTATGTCATAGTTGTACCCTTTTCCTTCCCTTTTTGTGCCATAGGTGCTTCCTAGTTTCACTCTATTCACACCCTGGTTGTGCCCTTCATGCATCTCAGTTGCACCCTAGTTGTGTCCTTGTTCGCCATAGTTTCATCCTAGTTACGCCCCTGTTGCACCATAGTTGTACCCTAGTCATTCCCTAGTTGTGCCGTTCTTCCATCCTCGTGGCACACTAGTTGTAGCCTAGTTATGCCCTAGTTGCGCCCTAGTTGGTCCCTTCTTGCACCCTTATTGCACCCTAGTCACGCCGAAGTTACGCTCTACTTGCACCCTAGTTGTGCCCCTCTTGCACCCTACTTGCCTCCTAGTTGTGCCCTAGTCGCGGCCTAGTTATGTCCTACTTACGTCCTCCTTATGCCCTAATTTTGACCTAGTTGCACCATAGTTGTGCCTTAGTTGCTCCCTTCTTGCACCCCAGTTGTGCTCTAGTTTCATCCTAATTACCCTGTAGTTGTGCCATTCTTGCACCCTTCTCACGCCCTAGTTATGTCCTAGTTCCACTTTACTTGTGTCTAAGTTACGCCCTAGTTGCCCCCTTGTACGCCCTAGGTGCACCCATAGTTGCATCCTTGTTCCATTGTTACATCCTAGTTGTGTCATAGTTGTGCCATAGTTGCGCCCTTGTTGTGCCCAAGACTCACCCGAAGTGCACCCTCCTTGCAACCTAGTTATGTCCTAGTTGCACCCTAGTTACGGTCTAATTGTCCTCTAGTGACAACCATCTTGCGCCTTAGTTGTGCCCTGATTGCATCCTAATAATGCCCTCCTTATGCCCTAGTTGCACCCTTCTTGCGCCCCAGTTGTGCCATAGTTATTCACTAGTTATGCCCTAGTTACGCCCTAGGTGGACCCTTCTTGTGCCCTAGTTGCATCCTAGTTGAGTCCTAATTCACCATAGTTATACCCTAGTTGCGCTCTAGTTGCACTCTACTTGCGCCCTAGTTGCGTCCAAGTTAGGACTTAGCTGTGTCCTTTTTGGCGTCCTTATTGTGCCCTAGTTATGCCCCGGTTGCGTCCTAGTTGAATCCTAGTTGAGCCCTGGTTGTACCTTTGTTGAGCCCTTTTTGCACCCTAGTTGCGCCCCAGTTACGCCCTAGTTCCGCCCTAGTTGAGCCCTAGAGCCGTTGTTGCACCCTAGTTGCATCGTAGTTACACCCTAGTTACGACCTACTTGTGCCCTAGTTGCGACCTTCTTGCACCCTTGTTATGCCCTAGTTACGTCCTAGTTACGCCCTTGTTGCACCCTAGTTGTGCCCTTCTTGCGCCCTAGTGGTGCTCTTGTTCCGCCCTTGTTGCATCCTCGTTGAGCCTTTTTGTACTCTAGTTACATCATAGTTGTGCCATTTTCTATGATATGTATGCCCTATTGGCATCCTAGTTACACCCTAGTTGTACCCTAGTTGTGTCCTAGTTGTCCCCTAATTGCACCCTAGTTGTGCCCAAGTGTCACCTTCATTATGCCCTAGTTGTACCCTAGTTGCGCCATAGTTTGCCATAGGTACGTCTTAGTTGTACCGTAGTTGTGCCCTAGTTACACCATAGTTGCATCCAAGTTTCTTCCTCGTTGTGTTCAAGTTGTGTCCTAGTTGCGCTATAGTTGCGCTATAGTTGCGCCCTTCTTGCACTCACTTGCATCCTAGCCACACCCTAGTTACGCCCTAGTTGCACTCTAGTTGCACCCTTCTTACGCCCTAGCTGTGCCCTAGTTGTGCCCCACTCGCACCCATATTGCGCTCTGGTTGCACCCTATTTGGACCTAGAAGTGTCCACATGTGTCCTAGTTTCTACCTTCTTGTCCCCTACTTGCACCCTAGTTGTTCCCTTGTTATGCCCTCATTGCGCCCCAGTTGTAACCTAGTTGCACCCTTGTTGTGCCCTAGTTGCGCCATAGTTGCACCCAAGTTATGCCCTAGTTTTTCTCTAGTTGTGCCCTTTTGCATCCTAATGGCACCCTAACTCTGCCCTAGTTTGCCAGAAGTACACCCTAGTTGCACCCTAGTTGTGCCCCTCTCATGTCCTAGTTGCATCCTAGTTACGTCGCAGTTACCTCCTAGTTGCATCCTAGTTTTGCCCTAGTTATGCCTTTCCATCACCCTAGTTGTGCACTAGTTGCACCCTTGTTTGCAATAGTTATGTCCTAGCTGCGCCCTGATTGCACTCTGGTTGCATCCACGTTGCACCCTAGTTGTGCCCTTCACACCCTAGTTGTGGCTTTGTTGTGCACTAGTTGCACCCTTGTTGCGCCCTAGTTCTGTCCTTCATACACCTTAGTTGCACCCTAGTTCCGCCAAAAAATATTTGTGCTAGTTGTGCCCTTCTTGTACCTTAGTTGCACCCTAGTTGTGCCCTAGTTGCACCCTAGTTCGCAATGGTAAGCTCTAGTTGCACCCTAGTTGCGTCGAAGTTGTACTATACTTCTGCCCTCCTTACGTTCTACTTATGTCGAAGTTGTGATCTACTAGCATCGTAGTTATATCCTAGTTGTGCCCTAGTTGCTCCCTAGTTTCACCCTACTTACCATCTAGTTGCGCCCTAATCGCTCCATTCTTGCACCTTAGTTGTGCCCTAGTTGCACCCTAGTTACGTTGTAGTTACACCCTAGTCGTTCCTTTTCTGCACTCTAGTTGTGGCCTAGTTGCGTCCAAGTTGCAACGCAGTTGCGTCCCAGTTCCGGCCGTCTTGAGTCTTTGTTGCACACTTGTTGGACCCTAGTTGCGCCCTAAATGCGCCATAGTTGCACCCTTTTTGTGCCCTTCTTCTACCCTTGTTGCAACCTAGTTGCACCCTAGTTGTGCTATAGTTCTTCCCTTCTTGCACATTAGTTACACCCCAGTTGCATCCTAGTTGCGCTCGAGTTGCGCCCTAGTTGTGGCCGGGTTCCGCCCTAGTTGTGGCCGATTTGCGCTATTCTTACGCCCTAGTTGCATCCTGGTTGCGCTCTTGTTCATTGTTGTTACGCACCTTAGTTGCAACATAATTACGCCCTTGTTGCACCCTAGTTGTGCCCTAGTTGCGCACTATTTGCGTTTTAGTTACGCCATAGTAGTGCCCTCATTGTGCCTTAGTTTCACCTCAATTGCGACCTTGTTCTCCGCAGGTATGCCCTAGTTGCAACATAATTGTGCCATAGCTACACCCTAGTTGCGCGCTAGTTGCACCCTAGTTGCACCCTAGTTGCACCTTGGATGCGCCCTCGTTTCTCCTTAGTTGCTCACTTCTTGCGCCCTAGTTGCACCCTTCTTGCACCCTTATTGCACCCTAGTTGCGCCCTACTTGCGTCATAGTTACACCCTAGGTGTGCCCTTGTTGCGCCCTAGTTGCACCCGAGTTGCAACCTTTCTGCATACTAGTTACGCCCTAGTTGCACCCTAGTTGCGCTCGTGTTGTCCCTACATCCTTATTGTGCCCGAGTTACGCCCTAGTTGCGCTCTAGTTGCACCCTTCTTGCGTTCTAATTACGCCCTTGTTGCGCTCTAGTTGCACTCAATTTGTGCCCTAGTTGGGTTGTTCTCGAGCCCTACTTGCGCCCTGTTTACGCCCTAGTTTCACCCTGGTTACGCTCTTCTTGCGCTCTAGTTGAGCCCTAGTTACACCCTAGGTGTGTCCTAGTTGCGCCCTTTTTGCACTTTAGTGTCGCCCTAATCTCCCATAAGTATGTTCTAGTTACACTATAGTTTTGCCCTACTCACGCCCTAGTTGTGCCTAAGCTTGCCCTCATTGCATCCCAGATACACCTTAGTTGTATCCTAGTTGCACCGTAGGTGCACCATAGCTGAAACCATAGTTGTGCCTTAGTTGTGCCATAACTGTACCCTAATTGCACTCCGTTGTGCCTTAGTTGTGTCATAGTTGCACCTTAGTCACGCCTGTTGTAGCCTAGTTGCGCTTTAGTTTCGCCCTGATTGAGCCCCAGTTGTGCCCCAATTGCTCCATAATTGCGCCCTTGTTGTGCCCCACACAAGCGTGAAACCTGGGTGTCACTAAGATGTAATGAGAGCACAACTAGGATGCGACGAGGGCACACCTATGGCACTGCTTTTGCACAGCCAGGGCATAACCAAGGTGAAACTAGGGAACAGACATGAATTTATTGTGGTGCAACTAGGGCGCAACAAAGGCTTGACTATGACGCATCTTAATAGAACTAAGGCTCAATTAGGACAAAACTGTTGTAGAAATTGGCCACAAGTTAGCCACAATGCAGGAAATTTCCTTCACCATTATGAAAACTCTGGTGGAAATGTCCACACCTTTATCCCATCTCACTGTAGAAGTCATCATACGAGGGTCGGGCTTAACTTCTAGGCAACTTTTGGTGCTAAGGCAGCCCCCTTGCTTTAGTTGGTTACAACCAGGGGCAGAAACAAAGGGTGAGGCTGGTTGCGGTTGGAATCGTGGGTTGAACGCACTCAACCCACGATTCCGACCAAATCTGATGCTGCTACGGAACTTCCTCCTTCCGCTCGGTTGAGTTTAGTAGTTAGGTTGTTTTCGCGAGCTTGTTGTATTTCATTTTTACCATCACTGGCTGAACATACAATTGGCAAGCAAGGCTCGCTGCCTCATTTATTTTTCACAGCATCCATTTCTTTCACGATCTGGCAGGGACGGCTAGCTTCCCATCGCAGGTGGGAATTGGTGAGTACAGGTGGATATGGGTGAAACCATAGACTTCACCCACACACGTCTGTGACCTATTCAGTGGCCTAGCGCTGTGTAGGTCGTGGAGGAAACAGAGTGTCCTGAATTTCTTGGGTTGATGAACAGGGTGAAATGTCGCGCACCCATTCCCACCTACGGCCAATTCCGCAGTTCGACCGACAGCTCGCTTCGATCGGCGAAGTTGGTTGGACTGCCTGTGCAGAGCATGGCCGCTCTTTGGCCATGCTCTAAGGAAGGGAATTGGCATGGGGATGTCTCCCCACTCGATCGGGCCACGATGGAACGGATCGGACGACACATAGGATCCTGTCCACCAAGCCAAATGTTTGGATGTGCGCATGTCTCATGTACACACAGCTTTGACATTGGCAACCGATATGATTTTGGAGAAAATTGTGACGAAAATCCTTAAGAATTGATGTTTCGACCATCCAAACCGACCAAGCAGTCGCAAGTTGGGAAATTCAACCCAACCCTCCATTTCGACCGCAACCAGCCTCACCCAAAATGTTGAAGACAGTCCTTTTCAGCTCTGCGCTAGGTTAGTATTGTCGGTATTGCCACATGGCACAATGCTGGTTTGGCTTGTGCAAACATGCATGCGCTCAGTTGTGGCGGAGGCGACTGAAATCCGCGGTTCGGTCGTCGAAAGAATAGCAAGAAGCTCCTCTTTCCCGTGGCTTTATTTCGCAAATCTCGGTTGGATCTCTCCCCAGCCATGAGATTTCCGACGGCCCTTATCCGTTTTGAGCGAGCGGTGGGAAGGCCGTTGAGCCAAATACAGCGCGGCACACGCTGTGATGATGTGGCTGCTACCACGTCAGCGCTCCACCCCACCCCCAAGCCCCCTCCCCCC
>SZWC01002233.1:93052-105377 GCA_023375785.1 Penium margaritaceum
GGTGGGTGTAGGGCGGGCACATATGCAGGCGCAAGGCAAGCGCAGAGGCGGGCGCAGAGGTGGGCGCAAGGCGGGCGCAAAGGCGGGCGTAAGGTGGGCATAGAGGCGGGTGTAAGGCGGGCGCAAAGGTAGGCACAAAGGAAGGGGTAGCGCAGGTGCAGGGTGGACGAAAAGGCTGGCGCAGGGTGGGCGCAGAGGTGGGCGCTGGGCGAGCGCAGAGGCGGGTGCAGGGCGGGCGCAGAGGTAGGCGCAGGGCAGGCGCAGGACGGGCAAAGAGGCGGGCGCAGGGCGGGTGCAGAGGAGGGCGCATGATGGTCGCAAAGGTGGGCGGAGGGCGGGCGCAGAGGCGGGCGGAGGGCCGGCGCAGAGGAAGGTAGAAGGCGGGCCAAGAGGCGGGCGCGGATTGGGCATAGAGGCGGGCACACAGCAGGAACAGAGGTGGGTGCAGGGCACGGGCAGAGGCGGGTGAAGAGGCGGACGCAGGGCAGGCGCAAAGGCGAGCGCAGAGGCGGAGGCAAGGCAGGCGCAAAGGTGGGCGCAGGGCCGGCGGAGAGGCGGGCGCAGGGTAGGCCCATAAGCGGGCGCAGGGCGAGTGCAGAGGCGGGCACACGGCTAGCGCAGAAGTGGGCGTAGGGCAAGTGCAGAGGTGGGTGCAAGGCGGGCACAGAGGCACGCACAGGGTGGGTTTAGAGGCAGGCGCAAGGCGGGCGCAAAGACGGGTGCAGGGCCTGCACAGAGGTAGGTGTAGAACGGGTGTAGAGGCGGGCGCAGGGCGGGCACAGAGGCTAGCGCAGGGTGGGTGCAAAGGCGGGCGCAAGGCGGGCATAATAGTGGGCATAGGGCAGATGCAGAGGCGGGCACAGAGGCAGGCCCAAGGCAGGTGCAGAGACGGGTGTAGGCGGGTGCAGAGGTGGGTGGAGGGTGGGCGCAGAGGCGGGCGGAGGGCGGGCGCAGAGGCAAGCATAGGGCGGGCGCAGAGGCGGGTGCAGGGTGGGCGCAGAGGCCGGTGCAGGGCGGGCGCAGAGGCGGGCGTAGGGCGGGCGCAGAGGCGGGCGCAAGGCGGGCGCAAAGGCGGGATCAGGCGGTTGCAGAGGCGGGCGCAGGGCGGGCGCAGAGGCAAGCGCAGGGGGGGCACACAGGCGGACGCAGATCGGGCGCAGAGGCAGGCGTAGGGTGGGCATAAAGGCAAGCGGGGGGCGGGCACATAGGTAGGCGCAGGGCGGGCGCAAAGGCAGGTGCAAGGCCGGCGGAAAGGTGAGCATAGGGCGGGCGCAGAGGGAGGCGTAGGGCGTGCACAGAAGCGGGTGTAGGGCGGGCGCAGAGGCGAGCACAAGGCGGGCGCAGAGGCGGGCGCAGAGCGAGCGCGGAGGCGGGCGTAGGGCGGGCGCAGAGGCGGGCGCAAGGCGGGCGCAAAGGCGGGATCAGGCGGTTGCAGAGGCGGGCGCAGGGCGGGCGCAGAGGCAAGCGCAGGGGGGGCACACAGGCGGACGCAGATCGGGCGCAGAGGCAGGCGTAGGGTGGGCATAAAGGCAAGCGGGGGGCGGGCACATAGGTAGGCGCAGGGCGGGCGCAAAGGCAGGTGCAAGGCCGGCGGAAAGGTGAGCATAGGGCGGGCGCAGAGGGAGGCGTAGGGCGTGCACAGAAGCGGGTGTAGGGCGGGCGCAGAGGCGAGCACAAGGCGGGCGCAGAGGCGGGCGCAGAGCGAGCGCGGAGGCGGGCGTAGGGCGGGCGCAGAGGCGGGCGCAAGGCGGGCGCAAAGGCGGGATCAGGCGGTTGCAGAGGCGGGCGCAGGGCGGGCGCAGAGGCAAGCGCAGGGGGGGCACACAGGCGGACGCAGATCGGGCGCAGAGGCAGGCGTAGGGTGGGCATAAAGGCAAGCGGGGGGCGGGCACATAGGTAGGCGCAGGGCGGGCGCAAAGGCAGGTGCAAGGCCGGCGGAAAGGTGAGCATAGGGCGGGCGCAGAGGGAGGCGTAGGGCGTGCACAGAAGCGGGTGTAGGGCGGGCGCAGAGGCGAGCACAAGGCGGGCGCAGAGGCGGGCGCAGAGCGAGCGCGGAGGCGGGCGTAGGGCGGGCGCAGAGGCGGGCGCAAGGCGGGCGCAAAGGCGGGATCAGGCGGTTGCAGAGGCGGGCGCAGGGCGGGCGCAGAGGCGGGCGTAGGGCGGGCGCAGAGGCGGGCGCAAGGCGGGCGCAGAGGCGAGCGCAAGGCGGGCACAGAGGCGAGCGCAAGGCGGGCGCAAAGGCGGGATCAGGCGGTTGCAGAGGCGGGCGAAGGGCGGGCGCAGAGGCAGGCGGAGGGCGGGCGCAGAGGCGGCCGGACGACGGGCGCAGAGACGGGCGGGAGGAAGGCGCAGAGGCAAGCGCAAGGCGGGCGGAGAGACGGGCGCAATGCGGATGCAAAGGCGGGCGCATGGCGAGGGCAGAGGCAAGCGCAAGGTGCGTGCATAGGCGGGTGCAGGGTGAGCGCAAAGGCGAGCGCAGAGGCGGGGGCAGGGCGGGCGGAGTGGCGGGCGTAGGGCGGGCGTAAAAGCGGGCGCAGGACGGGCGCACCGGCAGCTGATGGCGAGTGCACAAGCGGGCGTAGGGTGGGCATAGAGGCGGATGCAGGACGGGAGCAGAGGCGAGTGTAGGGCCAGCATAGAGGCAAGTATATTGCGAGCGTAGAGGCGCGCACAGGGCAGGCGTAGAGGCGGGCGCAGGACGCGCACACAGTCAGGCGCTGGACGAGTGTAGAGGCGGGCGTAAGGCGTGCGCAAAAATGGGCGTAGGGTGGGCACAGAGGCGGGAGCAAGGCGGAGGCAGAGGCGGGCGCAGGGCGGGGGCAGAGGCAGGCAAAGGGCGGGAGTAGAAGCGAGCATAGGGCAAGCGCAGAGGCAAGTGTAGGGCGTGCGTAGAGGTGGGCGAAGGGTGAGCGTAAAGGCGGGTGCAGGGCGGGCGCAGAGGCGGGCGAGGGGCGGGCAAAGAGGCGAGCGTAGGGCCGGCGCACGGCGGGTACAGAGGCGGGCGCAGGGCAAACACAGAGGCGGGTGCAGGGCGAGCGCAAAGGCGGACACAGAGCGGGTGCTAAGGCGTGTGTAGAACGGGTATAGAGGCAGGCACAGGGCGGGCGCAGAGGCGGGTGCACATCGGGTGTAGAGGCGGGCGCAGGGCGGGCACAAATTTGGGTGCACGGCAGGCGCAGAGGCGGGCACAAGGCAGGCGCAAAGGTAGGCGCAGGGGGGGCACAGACGCGGACGCAAGGCGAGTGCAAAGGCGAGCGTAGGGTAGGCCCAGAGGTGGGTGCAGGACAGGTGCAGAGGTGGGTGCAAGACGGACGCAGAGGCGGGTACAGGGTAGGCGCATACGCGGGTAAAGGGTGGGCGCAGAGGTGGGGGCAGAGGCGAGGGAAGGACGGGGGCAGATGTAGGCGCAAGGGGGGTGCAAAGGCTACCACAGGGCGGGCGCTGAGGTAGGCGCAGGGCGAGTGCAGAGTCAGGTGCAGGATGGGCGCAGAGGCGGGTGCAGGACAGGTGCAGAGGTGGGTGCAAGACGGACGCAGAGGCGGGTACAGGGTAGGCGCATACGCGGGTAAAGGGTGGGCGCAGAGGTGGGGGCAGAGGCGAGGGAAGGACGGGGGCAGATGTAGGCGCAAGGGGGGTGCAAAGGCTACCACAGGGCGGGCGCTGAGGTAGGCGCAGGGCGAGTGCAGAGTCAGGTGTAGGATGGGCGCACAGGCGGGTGCAGGACGGGCGCCAAGGCAGGCGCAAGGTGGGCGCGGAGGCGGGCACAGGGCGGGAGTAGAGGCGGGCGCAAGGCAAGCGTTGAGGCAGGTGCAAGGCGGCCAGAGAGGCGGACGCAGGGCAGGTGTAGAGGCGGGTACAAGGCAGGCATAGAGGTGGGTGTACGGCGGGCACAGAGGCAGGCCCAGGGCAGCCACAGAGGCAGGCGCACGTCGGTCGCAAAGGCGGGCGGAGGGCGGGCGCAGAGGTGGGCGCAGGGCCGGTGTAGAGGCGAGCAAAAGGCAGGCGCAGAGGTGGGTGTAGAGCGCGTAGAGAGGCGGGTGCAGGGCGGGCGCAAGGCGCGTAGAGAGGCGGATGTAGAAGCGGGTGTAGTGCGGGCGCAAAGGCGGGCGCAGAGGCGGGGGTACGGTGGGCGCAGAGGCAGGCTTAGGACAGGCGTAGAGGCGGGCTCAAGGCGGGCACAATGGCGGGCACAGGGCGGGCGTAGATGCGTGTGCAAAGTGGGCGTAGAGGCAGGTGCAGGGCGGGCGTAAAGGCGGGCGTAGGGCGGGCGCAGAGGTGGGTGCAGGGCGGGCAAAGAGGCGGGCGCAGGGCAGGCGCAAAAGTGGGCACAGAGGCGGGGGCATGGCATGCGTAGAGGCACACACAGGGCGGGCACAGAGGCCGGTGCAGGGCGAGCGCAGGGTAGGGGTTTAGGCACGCGTAGGGCGAGCGCAGAGGTGGGTGCAGGATAGGCGCAGAGGAGGGTACAAGGCGGGGGCAAAGGTGGGTGCTGGGCGTGCACAGAGGCGGGCACAAGGTGTGCACAGAGGCAGGCGCAGGACGGGCGCAGAGGTGGGTGCAGGGCGGTCACAGAGGCAAGCATAGGACGGGTGCATGGGCGAGCGCAGGGTGGGTGCACAGGCGGGTGTAGGGCGGGCACACAAGCGGGCACAGGGCGGCCGCAGAGGCGGGCGAAGGGCGGCCGCAGACGCGGGCGTAGGGCGGGCGTCAAGGTGAACGCAAGGCAGGTGCAAAGGCGGGCACACGACGGGAGAAAAGGCAGGTATAGGGCCGGCGCAAAGCCGGGCACAGTGCGGCCACGAAGGCAGGCATAGGTCGGCATAGGGTGCAAAGGCGGGCGTAGGGCAGCCACAAAGGCTGGCAAAGGGAGGCGGCAAAGACGGGCAAAGGCTGGCGTCAAAGGCGCGCAAAGGGTGGACGCAAAGGCGGGCAAAGGGCGACCACAAAGGCGGACATCAGGCGGCCAAAGGCGGGCAAAGGGCGGCAAGAGGCAGGCAAATGGCGGCCAGAGGGAAAGGGCAGCCAAAGGCGGGGAAAGGGCGGCCAAAGGCGGAGAAAGGGCAGGAAACGGCTGGGAAAGGGTGGCAAACGACGGGGTAAGGGCGGCAAACAGTGGGGAAAGGGCGGCAAACGGCGGGGAAAGGGCGGTAAATGGAAGGAAAGAGCGGCAAACATCAGGGAAAGGGTGGCAAGCGGCGGAGAAAGGGCGGCAAACGGCGGAAAAAGGAGGCAAATGGCAGGAAAGGGAGGCAAACGGCGTGAAAGAGAGGCAAACAGCGAGAAAGGGAGGCAAATGGGGGGAATGGCAGGAAAACGGCGGGAAGAGGAGGCAAACGGTGGCAAAGAAAGACAAACGGGCAGCAAAGGGGGGCAAATGGGCGACAAAGGGAGGCAAACCGGCGGCAAAAGGAGGCAAACGGGCGGCAAACGAGGGCAAACGGGTGGCAAAGGGAGGCAAACGGGCGGCAAAGAGAAACAAACGGGCGGAAAAGGGAGGCAAACGGGCGCCAAAAGGAGGCAAACGTGCCGCACAGGGAGGCAAACAGGTGGCATAGCGAGGCAAGCGGCAACATAGGGAAGCAAGACGGAAAAAAAGGGAGGAAGAACGGTGGCAAAGGGAGGAAAAAGGGCGGTAAAGGGAGGAGAGGCCAAGGGCGGCAAAGGCAGGCGATGCCAACGTCGGCAAAGGGAGGCGAGGGCAAAGGGCAGAAGAAGGAGGTAAGGGCAAAGGGTGGCAAAGGGAGGCGAAGGAAAATGGCGGCAAGGGGAGGCAAGGACAAACAACGGTAAGGGTGACAAGGGTAAACGGCGGCAAAGGGAGGCGAAGGAAAATGGCGGCAAGGGGAGGCAAGGACAAACAACGGTAAGGGTGACAAGGGTAAACGGCGGCAAAGGGAGGCGAAGGAAAATGGCGGCAAGGGGAGGCAAGGACAAACAACGGTAAGGGTGACAAGGGTAAACGGCGGCAAAGGGAGGCGAAGGAAAATGGCGGCAAGGGGAGGCAAGGACAAACAACGGTAAGGGTGACAAGGGTAAACGGCGGCAAAGGGAGGCGAAGGAAAATGGCGGCAAGGGGAGGCAAGGACAAACAACGGTAAGGGTGACAAGGGTAAACGGCGGCAAAGGGAGGCGAAGGAAAATGGCGGCAAGGGGAGGCAAGGACAAACAACGGTAAGGGTGACAAGGGTAAACGGCGGCAAAGGGAGGCGAAGGAAAATGGCGGCAAGGGGAGGCAAGGACAAACAACGGTAAGGGTGACAAGGGTAAACGGCGGCAAAGGGAGGCGAAGGAAAATGGCGGCAAGGGGAGGCAAGGACAAACAACGGTAAGGGTGACAAGGGTAAACGGCGGCAAAGGGAGGCGAAGGAAAATGGCGGCAAGGGGAGGCAAGGACAAACAACGGTAAGGGTGACAAGGGTAAACGGCGGCAAAGGGAGGCGAAGGAAAATGGCGGCAAGGGGAGGCAAGGACAAACAACGGTAAGGGTGACAAGGGTAAACGGCGGCAAAGGGAGGCGAAGGAAAATGGCGGCAAGGGGAGGCAAGGACAAACAACGGTAAGGGTGACAAGGGTAAACGGCGGCAAAGGGAGGCGAAGGAAAATGGCGGCAAGGGGAGGCAAGGACAAACAACGGTAAGGGTGACAAGGGTAAACGGCGGCAAAGGGAGGCGAAGGAAAATGGCGGCAAGGGGAGGCAAGGACAAACAACGGTAAGGGTGACAAGGGTAAACGGCGGCAAAGGGAGGCGAAGGAAAATGGCGGCAAGGGGAGGCAAGGACAAACAACGGTAAGGGTGACAAGGGTAAACGGCGGCAAAGGGAGGCGAAGGAAAATGGCGGCAAGGGGAGGCAAGGACAAACAACGGTAAGGGTGACAAGGGTAAACGGCGGCAAAGGGAGGCGAAGGAAAATGGCGGCAAGGGGAGGCAAGGACAAACAACGGTAAGGGTGACAAGGGTAAACGGCGGCAAAGGGAGGCGAAGGAAAATGGCGGCAAGGGGAGGCAAGGACAAACAACGGTAAGGGTGACAAGGGTAAACGGCGGCAAAGGGAGGCGAAGGAAAATGGCGGCAAGGGGAGGCAAGGACAAACAACGGTAAGGGTGACAAGGGTAAACGGCGGCAAAGGGAGGCGAAGGAAAATGGCGGCAAGGGGAGGCAAGGACAAACAACGGTAAGGGTGACAAGGGTAAACGGCGGCAAAGGGAGGCGAAGGAAAATGGCGGCAAGGGGAGGCAAGGACAAACAACGGTAAGGGTGACAAGGGTAAACGGCGGCAAAGGGAGGCGAAGGAAAATGGCGGCAAGGGGAGGCAAGGACAAACAACGGTAAGGGTGACAAGGGTAAACGGCGGCAAAGGGAGGCGAGGACAAAGGGCGGCAAAGGGAGGCAAGGAGAAACGGTGGCACAGGAAGGCGAAGCCAACGGCAAAGGGGGCGAGGGCAAACGGTGGCAAAAAGAGGCAAGGGCAAACAACGGCAAAGGGAGGCGAGGGCAAATGGCGGCAAAGGGAGGCAAGGGCAAACAGCGGCAAAGGGAAGCAAGGGAAAACGACGGCAAAAGGAGGTGAGAGTAAACGGCGGCAAAGGGAGGCAAGCCCAAAGGGCGGCAATCGGAGGCGAGGCCAAAGGGTGGAAAAGGGAGACAAGGGCAAATAGGGGCAAAGGGAAGCGAGGGCAAATAGCAGCAAAGGGATGCGAGGCTAAACGATGCGAAAGGGAGGCGAGGGCATACGGCGGCCAATGGAGGCCAGGGCAAACGACGACAAACGGAGGCGAGGAAAAACTCCGGCAAAGGGAGGCGAGGGCAAATGGGGGAAAACGGTGACGAGGCCATGGGAGGCAAAGGGAGGCCAGGGCAAACTGCGGCAAAGGGCGGCAAAAGGCAAAACATAAAAAGGCAAAAGGAAACGGCAAAAGGCAAAATGCAAAAGGTAAAAATGCATAAGGCAAAAGAGATAAGGAAAAAGGCAAAAGGCAAAAGAAAAGGGCAAAAGGAAAGAAGGAAAAAGGCAAAAGGCAAAAGGCTAAAGGCAAAAGGCTAAAGGCAAAAGGCAAAATGCAAAAGGCAAAACATAAAACCTGAAAGCCAAAAGCCAAAAGGCAAAAGGCAAAAGGCAAAGAGCAAAAGGCAAAAGGCAAAATGCAAACGGCAAAAGATGAAATCAAAAGGGAAAAGGCAAAAGGTAAAAGGCAAAAGGCAAAGGAAAATAGCAAAAGGAAAATGGCAAAGGGAAAAAGGTAAAATGCAAAAGGCAATAGGCAAAAAGCAAAAGGCAAAAGGCAAAAGGCAAACAGCACAAGGCAAAAGGCATAAGGCATAAGGAAAAATAAAAAAGACGAAAGGCAAAAGGCAAAAGGCAAAAGAGAAAAGGCAAAAGGAAAAAGGGAAAAGGCAAAATGTAAATTGCAAAAAGCAAAAGGCAAAAGACAAAAAACAGAAATTGAAATGCAAAAGGAAAAAGGCAAAAGGCAAAAGGCAAAAGGAAAAAGGAAAAAGGCGAAAGGGAAAAGGGAAAAGGCAAAAGGCAAAGGGAAAGGGGCAAAAAGCCAAAGGCCAAAGGCCAAAGGCAAAAAGAAAAAGGCAAAAGGCAAAAGGCAAAAAGAAAAAGGCAAAAGGCAGAAGGAAATGGGTGAAAGGCAAAAGGAAAAAGGAAAAAGGCAAAATGAAAAATGCAAAAGGCAAAAGGCAAAAGGGAAAAGGGAAAAGGCAAAAGGCAAAGGGAAAAAGGAAAAAGGCAAAAAGCCAAAGGCTAAAGGCAATAGGCAAAAGGCAAAAGGCAAAAGGCAAGAGGCGTAAGGCAAAAGGAAAAGGGCAAAAGGTAAAAGGACAAAGGCAAAAGGTAAAGAGAAAAATGAAAAAGGAAAAGGCAAAAATTAAAAGGCAAAAGGTAAAAGGCAAATGCCAAAATGAAAAAGATAAAAGGGAAAAGGCAAAAAGGCAAAAGGCAAAAGACAAAAGGCAAAGGGAAAAAGGCAGATGGGAGAAGATGAAAGGCAAAATGAAAAAGGAAAAAGGCAAAAGGCAAATAGCACAAAGCAAAAGGCAAAAGGCAAAAGGCAAAAGGGAAAAGGAAAGAGGAAAAAGGCAAAAGGCAAAAGGAAAGAGGCAAAACAAAACAGGCAAAAGGCAAAAGACAAAGGGCAAAGGGCAAATGGAAAAAGGTAAAAGGCAAAAGAGAAAAGGACAAAGGAAAATGGCAAAACGCAAACGGCAAAAGGCAATAGGAAAAAGGCAAAAGGCAAAAGGCAAAGGGAATAAGGAAAAAGGAAAAAGGAAAAAGGAAAAAGGCAAAGGGCAAACGGCAAAAGGTGGAAGGTAAAAGGGAAAAGCAAAAGGAAAAAGGCAAAAGGAAGAAGGCAAAAGGCAACAGGTAAAAGGCAAGTGGGAAAAGGCAATAGGTAAAAGGCAAAAGGCAAAACTCCAAAGGCAAAAAGCCAAAGGCAAAAGGCAAAAGGCAAAAGGGAAAAGTTAAAAGGTAAAAGGCCAAATGCAAAAGGCAAATAGAATAAGGCAAGAGGCAAAAGGCAAAAGGCAAAATGCAAAAAAAAATGCAAGAGGCAAAAGGCAAAAGGCAAAAGGAGAAAGGCATAAGGCAAAAGGCAAAAGGAAAACGGTAACAGGAAGAAGGAAGAAGGCAAAAGTCAAAAGGAAAAAGGCAAAATGGAGAAGGCAAAAGGAAAAAGAAAAGAGGAAAAAGGAAAAAGGAAAAAGGCGAACGGCAAAAGGCAAAAGGCAAAAGGTTAAAGGCAAAAGCTAAAAGGCAAAACGAAAAAGGCAAAAGGCAGAAGGCAAAAGGCAAATAGCAAAAGGTAAAAAGCAAGAAGCAAGAGCCAAAAGGCAAAAGGAAAAAGGCAAAAGGCAAAAGGCAAAAGGCAAAAGGAAAAAGGAAATAGGCAAAAGGAAAAAGGCAAAAGGCAAAAAGAAAAAGCAAAAATGAAAAAGGAAAAAGGTAAAAGGCAAAATGCCAAAGGCAAAAGGAATATATAAGGCGAAATTCAAAAGGCAAAAGGCAAAGGGCAAAAGGCGGAAGGCAAAAGGCAAAAGCCAAGAGGCAGAAGGAAAAAGGCAAAAGTCAAAAGGTAAACGGCAAAAGGCAAAAGGCAAAAGGCAAAAGGTAAAGGGCAAAAGGAAAAAGGCAAAAGGCAAAAGGAAAAAGGCAAAAGGCAAAAGGAAAAAGTCAAAAGGCAAAAGCCAAAAGGAAAAAAGGTAAAAGGAAAAAGGAAAAATGCAAAAAGCAAATATCCAAAGGCAAAAAGCTAATGGCCAAAGGCAAAAGGAAGAATACAAAAGGCAAAAGGCAAAAGTAAAAATTGCAAAGGGCAAAAGGCAAAGGGCAAATGGAAAGAGGCAAAAGGCAAAAGGCAAAAGGAAAAAGGCAAAAGGCAAAGGGAAAAAAGGCAAAAGGCAAAAGGAAAAAGGAAAAAGGCAAAATGTAAAAGAAAAAAGGCAAAAAGCATAAGGAAAAAGGCAAAAGGAAGAAGGAAAAAAGGCCCGAGGCAAGAGGCAAAAGGCAAAAGTCAAGAGGCAAAAGGAAAAGGGCAAAAGGAAAAAGGCAAAAGGAAAAAGGCAAAAGGAAAAACGCAAAAGCAGAAAGGCAAAAAGAGAAAGGAAAAAGGCAAAAAGCAAAAGGCAAGAGGCGGAAAGCAAAAGGCAAAAGGCAAAAGGAAAAAGGCAAAAGGAGAAACATAAAAAGCAAATGGCAAAAGGAAAAAGGCAAAAGGCAAAAGGAAAAAAGCGAAGGGAAAGGAGAAAAAGGCAAAAGGCAAAAGGCAAAAGGCAAAAAGTTAAAGGCAAGAGGAAAAAGGAAAAAGGAAAAAGGAAAAAGGCAAAAGGCAAAAGTAAAAAGGAAAAAGGGAAAAGGCAAAAGGAAAAAGGAAAAGGGCAAAAGGCAAAATGCTAAAGGCAAAAGCCAAAAGACAAAAGGTAAAAGGTAAAAGGAAAATGGCAATAGGCAAAAATCCAAAGGCAAAACGCCAAAGGCAGAAGGCAAAAGTAAAAAGACAAAACACAAAAGGAAAAAAGAAGAAAGGCAAAAGGCAAAAGGTATAGGGAAAAAGGCAAAAGGAAAACAGCAAAAAATAGGGAAAAGGCAAAAGACAAAAGGCAGAAGGAAAAATGCAAAAGGCGAAAGGCAAAAGGTAAAAGGCAAAAGGAAAAAGGAAAAAGGCAAAAGGAAAAGGGAAAAAGGAAAAGGGAAAAAGGCAAAAGGCAAAAGGCAAAAGGCAAAAGGATAAAGGCAAAAGGTAAAAGAAAAAAGGCAAAATGCAAATGGAAAAAGGCAAAGGGCAAGAGGCAAAAGGCACGATGGATAAGGCAAAAGGAAAAAGGCAAAAGGCAAAATGCAAATGGAAAAAGGCATTAGGAAAGGGAAAAATTCAAAACGCAAATGGCAAAAGGAAAGATGCAAAAGGCAAAAGGCAAAAGGAAAAGGGCAAAAATAAAAGAGGCAAAACGAAAGTGCAAGGGGCAGAAGGCAAAACGCAAAAAACAAAAGGCAAAAGGAAAAACACATAAGTCAAAAGGCAAATGGAAAGGGCAAAGGGCGAAAGGAAAAAAGGCAAAGTGAAATGAAAAAAGGAAAAGGCAAAGGGCAAAAGGCAGAAGGCAAAAGGAAAAAGGAAAAAGGCAAAAGGAAAAATGAAAAAGTAAAAAGGCAAAGTGCAAAACGCAGAAGGCAAAGGGAAACAGGCAGAAGGAAATAAGCAAAAGGCAAAAGGCAAAAGGAAAAAAGCAAAAACAAAAGGCAAAAAGAAAAATGCAGAAGGCAAAAGACAAAAGGCTAAAGGAAAAAGGGAAAAAAGGAAAAAGGCAAAAGGCAAAAGAGAAAAAAGGAAAAAGGCAAAAGGCAGAAGGCAAAGGGAAAAGGACAAAAGGCAAAGGACAAAAGGCACATAATAAGGGCAAAAGGCAAAACTCAAAAGGCAAACGGCAAAAGGCAAAAGGCAAAATGCTTAAGGAACAAAGGAAAAGGAAAAAGGCAAAAGGCAACACGCAGAAGGCAGAAGGCAAAAGGCAAAATGCAAGAGGCAAAAGGTAAAAGGAAAAACGCAAAAGGCAAAAAGAAAAGGGCAAAAGGAAAATGGAAAAAGGCAATAGGAAAAAGGCAAAAGGCAAAAGGCAAACGGGAAATGGAAACAGGCAAAAGGCAAAAGGCAGAGGGAAAAGGCAAAAGGCAAAAGACAAAAGGCAGAGGGAAAAGGCAAAAGGGAGAAAGCAAAAGGCAAAAGGAAAAATGCAGAAGGCAAATGACAAAAGACAAACGGCAAGCATCAAAAGGCAAAAGGCAAATGGCAAAAGGCAAAAGGCAAAAGGAAAAAGACAAAA
>SZWC01002233.1:105912-147965 GCA_023375785.1 Penium margaritaceum
AAATGCAAAAGGTGAAAGGCAAAAGGCAAAATGCAAAAGGCGAAAGGAAAAAGGCAAAAGGCAGAAGGCAAAGGGCAAAAGATAAAAGGCAAAAGGAAACGGCAAAAGGCAAAATGCAAAGGGCAAAAATGCAGAAGGCAAAGGGGCTAATAAAAAAGGCAAAAGGTTAAAGAAAAAGGCAAAAGGAAAGAAGGAAAAAGGCAAAAGGCAAAAGGCTAATGGCAAAAGGCTAAAGGCAAAAGGGAAAAGGCAAAAGGCAAAACGCAAGAGCCAAAAGGCAAAAGGTAAAAGGTAAAAGGCAGAAGGCAAATGGCACAAGGCAAAATGTAAAAGGCAAAAGATGACATGCAAGATGCAAAATGCAAAAGGCAAAAGGCAAAAGGTAAACGGAAAAAGGCAAAAGGAAAATGGCAAAAGGCAAATGGCAAAGGGCAAACGGCACAAGGGTAAAGGCATAAGGAATAAGGAAAAACAAAAAAGGCAAAAGGAAAAAGCCAAAAGGCAAAAGAGAAAAGACAAAAGGCAAAAGGGAAAATGCAAAATGTAAATAGAAAAAGGCAAAAAGCAAAAGGCAACAAACAAAAATTGAAAGGCAAAAGGAAAAAGGTAAAAGGCAAAAGGCAAAAGGCAAAAGGCAAAATGAAAAAGACAAAAGGCAAAACGCAAACTGCAAAGGGAAAACGACAAAAGGAGAAGGGCAAAAGGCAAAATGCAAAAGGCAAAAGGCAAAAGGAGAAAGGCAAAGGGCAAAAGGGAAACAGCAAAAGGAAAAAGGCAAAAGGCAAAAGGAAAAAGGATCGAGGAAAAAGGCAAGAGGCAAAGGGCAAAAGTCAAGAGGCAAAAGGCGGAAAAAAAGGCAAAAAGCAAAAGGCAAAATGCAAAAGGCAAAAGGCAAAAGGAAAAGGCAAAACGCAAAAAGAAAAAGGCAAATGGCAAAATGCAAGAGGCAAAAGGTAAAATTTAAAAGGCAAAAGAAAAAATGCAAAAGGCATAAGGAAAAAGGGCAAAATGCAAAAGGCAAATGGCAAAAGGCAGAAGGCAAAAGGGAAAAGGCAAAAGGAAAAAGGAAATAGGCACCAGGCAGAAGGCAAAAGGCAAAGGGCAAAATTCCAAAGGCAAAAGGCAAAAGCAAAAGGCCCAAGTCAAAAGTCAAAATGGAAAAGGAAAAGGGGAAAAAGAAAAAGGCAAAAGGCAGAAGGCAAAAGGAAAAATGCAAAACGCTAAACGCATGAGGCAAAGGGAAAAAGGCAAAAGGCACGAAAAAGGCAAAACGCAAAAGGCAAAAGGAAAATGGCAAACAACAAAAGGAAAAAGGCAAAAGGAAAAAGGAAAAAGGCAAAAGTCATAAGGCAAAAGGCAAAACGCAAAAGGTAACAGGCAAAAGGCAAAACAGAGAAGGCAAAAGGCGAAAGGCTTAAAGCAAGGGCAAAAGGCAAAAGGAAAAGGGAAAAAAGCAAAGGGCAAAAGGCAAAAGGCAAAAGAAAAAAGGCAAAAGGAAAAATGCAAAAGGAAAAGGGAACAAGGAAGAAGGAAGAAGGAAAAAGGCAAAAGGCAAAATCCAAAAGGTAGAAGGTACAAGGAAAAGGGCAAAAGGCAAAAGGAAAAAGGAAAAAGGTAAAAGGAAAAAGGCAAAAGGAAAAATACATAAGGAAAAAGGCAAAAGGCAAAAGGCAAAAGTCAAAAGGAAAAAGGCAAAAGGCAAAGGGAAAAAGGAAAAAAGCCAAATGCCAAAGGAAAAAGGCAAAAGGAAGAAGGCAAAAGTCAAAAGGAAAAAGGCAAAAGGAAAAGGGAAAAAGGCATAAAGCCAAAGGCCAAAGGGAAAAGGCAAAATGCAAAAGGCAAAAGGCAAAAGGCAAAAGGGTAAAGGAGAAAGGCAAAAGGCAAAAGGAAAAAGGCAAAAGGTAAAGGGAAAAAGGAAAAGGGAAAAAGGAAAAAGGCAAAAGGCAAAAAGAAAAAGAAAGAAGGCAAATGACAAAAGGCATGAGGCAAAAGGGAAATAGAAAAAGGGAAAAGGCAAAAGGCAAAAGGCAAAAGGCAAAAGGAAAAATGCAGGAGGCAAAAGACAAAAGGCAAAGGGCAAAGGGAAAATGGCAAAAGATGAAAGGCAAAATTCAAAAGGAAAAAGGCAAAAGGCAAATAGCAAAAAGCAAAAGGCAAAAGGCAAAAGGAAAAAGACAAAAGGCAAAAGGAAAAGAGAAAAAGGCAAAAGGAAAAAGGAAAAAGGCAAAAGCTAAAAGGAAAAGGGCAAAGGGCAAATAGCAAAAGGTAAAAGGCAAAAGGAAAAAGGAAAAAGGCAAAAGGCAAAAGGCAAAGGCAAAAAGGCAATAGGAAAATTGTAAAAGGCAAATGGGAAAAGGCGAAAGGAAAAAGGGAAAAGGCAAAAGGCAAAAGGAAAAAGGCAAAAGTCAAAAGGCAGAAGGCAAGAGGCAAAATGCAAAAGGCAAAAGCCAATAGGCAAACAGAAAAATGCAAAAGGCAAAAGGCAAAAGGCAAAAGGAAAAAGGCAAACGTTCGAAGGCAGAACACAAAATGCACAAGGCAGAAGGAGAAAGGCAAAAGGTGAAAGGCAAAAGGCAAAATGCAAAAGGTGAAAGGCAAAAAGCAAAAGGCAGAAGGCAATAGGCAAAACATAAAAGGCAAAAGGAAACGGCAAAAGACAAAATGCAAAAGGAAAAAATGCAAAAGGCAAAGGGGCTAATGAAAAAGGCAAAAGGCAAAAGAAAAAGGCAAAAGGAAAGAAGGAAAGAAGGAAAAAGGCAAAAGGCTAATGGCAAAAGGCTAAAGGCAAAAGGGAAAAGGCAAAAGGCAAAACAAAAGAGCCAAAAGGCAAAAGGTAAAAAGTAAAATGCAGAAGGCAAACGGAAATAGGCAAGATGTCAAAGGCAAAAGATGAAATGCAAAAGGCAAAAGGCAAAAGGCAAAAGGCAAAAGGTAAACAGCAAAAGGAAAAAGGAAAATGGCAAAAGGCAGACGGCAAAGGGCAAACGACACAAGGAAAAAGGCATAAGGCATAAGGAAAAGGAAAAAAGGCAAAAGGAAAAAGCCAAAAGGCAAAAGCGAAATAACAAAAGGCAAAAGGGAAAACGCTAAATGTAAATAGCAAAAGGCAAAAGTCAAAAGGCAAAAAAAAAAAACTGAAAGGCAAAAGGAAAAAGGTAAAAGGCAAAAGGCAAAAGGCAAAAAGAAAAAGGCAAAAGGCAAAACGCAAAACGCAAAGGGAAAAAGACAAAAGGAGAAGGGCAAAAGGCAAAATGCAAAAGGCAAAAGGCAAAAGGCAGAAGGCAAAAGGAGAAAGGCAAAAGAGAAAAGGCAAAAGGCAAAAGGAAAGAGGCACGAGGCAGAAGGCAAAAGGCAAAGGGCAAAAGTCAAGAGGCAAAAGGAAAAAAAAAGGCGAAAAGCAAAAGGCAAAATGAAAAAGGCAAAAGGCAAAACGCAAACCGCAAAGGGAAAAAGCCAAAAGGAGAAGGGCAAAAGGCAAAATGCAAAAGGCAAAAGGCAAAAGGCAGAAGGCAAAAGGAGAAAGGCAAAAGAGAAAAGGCAAAAGGCAAAAGGAAAGAGGCACGAGGCAGAAGGCAAAAGGCAAAGGGCAAAAGTCCAGAGGCACAAGGCAAAAGCAAAAAGGCCAAAGTCAAAAGGCAAAAAGAAAAGGGCAAAAGGCAGAAGGCAAAAGGCAAAATGCAAAACGCTAAATGCATGAGGCAAAGGGAAAAAGACAAAAGGCAAAAGGCACAAGAAAAAAGGAAAAAGGCAAACACAAAAGGCAAAAGGAAAATGGCAAACGACAAAAGGCAAAAGGCAAAAGGAAAAAGGGAAAAGGCAAAAGTCAAAAGGCAAAAGGCAAAACGCAAAAGGTAAAAGGCAAAAGGCAAAATGCAGAAGGCAAAAGGCGAAAGGCTTAAGGCAAGGGCAAAAGGCAAAAGGAAAAGGGCAAAAGGCAAAGGGAAAAAGGCAAAAGGCAAAGGAAAATCGGCAAAAGGAAAAAAGCAAAAGGAAAAGGGCAAAAGGAAAAAGGGAAAAAGGCAAAAGGCAACAGGAAAAAGACAAAAGGCAAAGAAAAAAAGGCAAAAGGCAACAGGCATCAGGCAGAAGAAATAAGGCAAAAGGCAAAAGCAAAAAGGCAAGAGGCAAAACACAAAAAGCAGAAGGCAAAAGGCAACAGTAAAAACGAAAAAGGCAAAAGGCAAAAGGCTGGATGAAAAAGGAAAAAGGCAAAAGGCAAAAGGCAAAAGGCAAAAGAAAAAAGGGAAAAGGCAAAAGGCAAAGGCCACAAGACAAAGGCAAAAGGTAGAAGGCAAAAGGCAAAAAGCAAAAGCCAAAAGGAAAAAGGCAAAAAGCAAGAGGTAAAAGGCAAAGGGCAAAAAGAAAATGGAGAAAGGCAAAAGGAACAAGGCACAAGGCAAACGGGAAAAGGCAAAATGAAAAATTCAGAAGGAAACAAGCAAAGGCAAAAGGCAAAAGGCAAAATGAAAAAGGCAAAAGGCAAAAGACAAAAGACCAAAGGCAAAAGGCAAAGCGAAAAAAGGCCAAAGGCAGAAGGCAAAAGGCAAAAGGACAAAGGCACAAGGCAAAATGCAAAATGCAAAAGACAAAGGAACACGGCAAAACGCAAAAGGCAAAAGACAAAATAAAAAATGCAAAAGGCAAAATGCAAACAGTAATGGGAAAAAGACAAAAGGAGGAAGGCAAAAGGCAAAATGCAAAAGGCAAAAGGCAAAAGGCCAATTGCAAAGGGCAAAAGGCAAAATGGAAAAGGGAAAAGGGAAAAGGCAAAAGGAAAAAGGAAAAAGGCAGGAGGAAAAACACAAAAGGCAACAAGCAAAATTCATGAGGCAAAACACAAAAGGCAAAAAGCAAAAGGCAAAAGGCAGAAGGCAAAGGGAAAAAGGCAAAACGCAAAACGCAAAGGGAAAAGGGCAAAACGCAAAAGGCAAAAGGAAAAAGGCAAAAGGCAAGTGGCAAAAGGAAAAAGGAAAAAGGAAAAATGCAGAAGGAAAAAGGCAAAAGGCAAAGGGAAAAAGGCAAAAAGCAAAAAGGTTAAAGGCACGAGGCAAAAGGCAAAAGGCAAAGGGCAAATGTCAAGAGGCAAAGGCAAAAGGAAAAAGGAAACAGGCAAACGGCCAATTCAAAACGCAAAAGGCAAGCGGCAAAAAGAAAACCGCAAAAGCCAGAAGGAAAAATGCAAAAGGCAAAAGGCAAAAGGCAGAATGTAAAAGGAAAAAGGCAAAAGGCAAAACGCAAAGTGCAAAAGGCAAAAGGTTAAAGGAAAAGGACAAAAGGCAAAAGGCAAAAGGCAAAAGGCAAAAGGCAAAAGGCAAATGGCAAAAGGCAAAGGGCGAAAGGTAAAAGGCAAATGGCAAAAGAGAAAAGGAAAAAGGCAGAAGGCAAATGCAAAAGGCAAAAGGCAAAAGGCACAAGGAAAAAGACACGAGACAAAAGGCAAAAGGGAAAAGGGAAAAGTTGAAAGGCAAAAGGGAAAATGCTAAAGGAAAAAGAAAAAAGGAAAAACGGAAAAGGCAAAATGCAAAAGACAAAAGGCAAAAGGCAAAAGGCAAAAGGAAAAAGCAAAAAGGCAAAGGGAAAATGCAAAATTTAAAAGGTCAAAGGCAAAAAGCAAACGGTTAAAGTAAAAATGCAAAAGGAGAAAAAGGCAAAAGGAAAAAGGAAAAAGGCAAAAGGCATAATGCACAAGGCAAAAAGCAAAAGGAAAAAGCGAAAAGGCCAAATGCAAAAGGCAAAAAGCAAAAGCAAAAAAGCAAAAGGCAAAGGGCAAAAGGCAAAAGGAAAAAGGAAAAAGGCAAAACGCAGAATGCAAAACACAAAAGGCAAAAGGCAAAAGGCAAAACGCACAAGGCAAAGTCAAAAGGAAAAAGACAGAAGGCAAAGGTAAAAGGGAAAAAGGAAAAAGGAAAAAGGGATAGGCGAAATTCAAAAGGCAAAGGGCAAAAATCCAAAGGCAAAAGGCTAAAGGAAAGATGTAAAAGGCAAAACGCAAAAGGCAAAAGGCAAAAGGCAAAAGGAAAAAGGTAAAAGGCAAAAGAGCAAAGGCAAAAGTCAAAAGGCAAAAGAGAAAAGGCAAAATGCAAAAAGCAAAAGGCAAAAGGCAAAAGGCAAAAGGGAAAAAGAAAAAGCCAAGAGGAAAAAGGCAAGGGCATGAGGCAAAATTCAAGAGAAAAGCCAAAATCAAAATGAAGAAAGAAAAAGGCAAAGTGCAGAAGGCAAAAGGCATAAAGATAAAGGCAAAAGGCAAATGGAAAAAGGAAAAAGGCAAAAGGTAAAACGCAACAAGCCTAAGGCAGAAGGAAAGAGGCAAAAGGGAAAAGGCAAAAAGCAAACGGTTAAAGGCAAAAGGAAAAGGGAAAAAGGCAAAAGGCAAAAGGCAGTAGGCAAAAGGCAAAAGGCATAAGGCAAGAGGCAAAAGGAAAAGGGCAAATGGCAAAAGGCAAAATGCAAAAGGCAAAGGGAAAAAGGCAAAAGGCAAACGGCAAAAGGCAACACACAAAAGGCAAAAGAAAAAAGGCAAAAGGAAAAAGGCAAAAGGCTTAATCCAAAAGGCAAAAGGCAAAAGGAAAAAGGCAAAAGGAAAAAAGCAAAAGGCAAAAGGCAAAATCCAAAAGACAAAAAGCAAAATGCAAAAGGTAAAAGGTAAAAGGTAAACGGTAAAAGAAAAAAGGCAAAAGTCCAAAGGCAATAGGAAAGAGGCAAAAGTCAAATAGAAAAAGGCAAAAAGCAAAAGGCAAAAGGCAACAAGGAAAACGAAAAAAGAAAAAGACAAAAGGCAAAAGGAGAAAGGCACGAGGCAAAAGGCAAATGGAAAGGGCAAAAGTCGCGGAAAAAAGGCAAAAGGAAAAAGGCAAAAAGCAAAGGGGAAAATCTAAAAGGAAAAAGGCAAATGGCAAAAGGCAAAAGTCAAAAGGCAAAAAGAAAAAGGCAAGAGGCCAAAGGCAAAAGGCAAAGGGAAAAAGGCAAAATGCAAAAGGAAAAGGCAAACGGTTAAAGGGAAAAGGAAAAAGGAAAAAGGCAAGAGGAAAAAGGCAAAAGGCAAAAGGCAAAGGGCAAAAGGAAAAAAGGCAAAAGGAAAATGGCAAAAGGCAAAAGGCAACATTCAAAGGGAAAGTGGCAAAACACAAAAGGAAAAAGGAAAATTGCAAAAAGGCAAAAGGCAAGAGGCAAAATGCAAAAGGAAAAAGGCAAAATGCAAAAGGCAAAAGGCAGATGGTAAAAGGCAAAAGGCAAAAGGCAAAATGCAAAAGGCAGAAGGGAAAAGGAAAAAGTCAAAAAGCGAAAGGCAAAAGGCAAAACGCAAAAGCCAACAGGCGGAAGGCAAAAGTCAAAAGGCAAAAGGAAAAAGGCAAAGGGCACAAGGAAAAAGGCAAAAGGCAAAAGGAAAAGGGAAAATGGCAAAAGAAAAAAGGCAAAAGGCAAAAGTAAAAAGGAAAAAGTAAAAAGGCAAAAGGCAAAACGCAAAAGTTAAAAGGCCAAAGGCAAAACGCAGAAGGCAAAAGGTGAAAGGCTTAAGGCAAGGGTAAAAAGAAAAAGGAAAAAGGCAAAAAGCAAAGCGCAAAAGGCAAAAGGCAAAAGGAAAAAGGAAAAGGGCAAAAAGAAAAATGAAAAAGGAAAAGGTCAAAAGGAAAAAGGAAAAAGGCAAAAGGCAAAGGGAAAAAGACAAAAGGCAAAGAGAAAAAGGCAAAAGGCAAAAGGCAAAAGGCAAGAGGAAAAGGGCAAAAAGCGAAAGGCAAAAGGCAAAAGGCAAAACAAAAAAGGCAAAAGGCAAAAGGCTGGATGAAAAAGGCAAAAGGAAAAAGGCAAAAGACAAAAGGAAAAAGGCAAAAGGCAAAGGCCATAAGGGAAAGGGCAAAAGGTAGAGTGCAAAACGCAAAATGAAAAACGCAAAAGGCAAAAGGCAAAAAGCAAGAGGCAAAAGGCAAAGGGCAAAAAGAAAAAGGAGAAAGGCAAAAGAAAAAAGGCACAATGCAAACGGGAAAAGGCAAAATGCAAAATGTAGAAGGAAAGAGGCAAAAGGCAAACAGCAAAAGGCAACATGCAAAAGGCAAAATGAAAAAGGCAAAAGGCAAAAGGAAGAAGGCAAAGGGCAAAATACAAAAGGCAAAAGGCAAGCAAAAAAGGCAAAAGGCAGAAGGCAAAAAGCAAAAGGCAAAAGACAAAAAAAGGGGCAAAAGGCAAAAGGAAAAAGGCAAAATAAAAAATGCAAAAGGCAAAAATCTAGCAGTAAAGGGAAAACGACAATGGAAAAAGGAAAAAGGCAAAATGCCAAAAGGCAAAAGGCACAATGCAAATTGCTAAAGTTTAAAGGCAAAAGGGAAAAGGGAAAAGGCAAAACGCAAAAGGAAAAAGGAAAAAGGCACGAGGAAAAAGGCAAAGGGCAAAAGTCAAGAGGCAAAAGGCAAAATGAAAAAGGCAAAATGCAAAAGGCAAAAGGCAAAAGGCAAAAAGCAAAAGGCAAAAGGCACAAGGCAAAGGGTAAAAGGCAAAAGGCAAAACGCACAAGGCAAAGGGAAAAAGGAAAAACGCAAAAGGCAAAAGTCAAAAGGCAATAGGAAAATGGCAAAGGGCAAAAGGCAAAAGGAAAAAGGCAGATGGAAAAAGGCAAAAGGCAAAAAGCAAAAAGCAAAAAGAAAAAGGCTCGAGGCAAAAGGCAAAAGGCAAAAGGCAAAGGGCAAATGTCAAGAGGCAAAAGGCAAAAGGACAACGGAAACAGGGAAAAGGCAAATGCAAAGGGCAAAAGGCAAGCTGCAAAAAGAAAACCGCAAAAGGTAGAAGGCAAAAGGCAAAAGGCAAAGGGAAAAATGCAAAAGGAAAAAGGCAAAAGGCAAAACGCAAAACGCAAAAGGCAGAAGGTAAAAGGCAAAAGTCAAAAGGCAAAAGGAAAAAGGCAAAATGCAAATAACAAATCGCAAAAGGCAAAGGGAAAAAGGCAAAAGGTAAATGGCAAAAGAAAAAAGGCAAAAGGCAGAAGGCACAAGGAAAAAGGCACGAGGCAAAAGGCAAAGGCAAAGGGCAAAAGCCAACAAGCAAAAGGCAAAAGCAAAAAGGCAAAAGTCAAAGGCAAACAGCAAAAAGCCAAAGGCAAAAGGCAAATGGAACAAGGCAAAAGGCAAAAGACAAAAAGGCAAAACGAAAAAGGCAAACGGCAAAAGGCAAAACGCATAAGGCAAAATGCAAAAGACAAAGGGCAAAAGGCAAGGGGAGAAAGGAAAAAGGCAAATTTTAAAAGGCAAAGGACAAAAAGCCAAAGGCAAAACGCAAAAGGCAAAAGGTAAAACGAAAAATGCAAAGGGCAAAATACAAAACGCAAAAGGCAAAAGGCAAAAGGAGAAAGGCAAAAGGAAAAAGGTAAAAGGCAAAAGCAAAAGGCAAAATAGCAAAGGCAAAATTCAAAAGGCAAAAGGCCAAAAACAAAAGGCAAAAGAGAAAAGGCAAAAGGCAAAAAGCAAAAGGCAAAAGACAAAAAGTAAAAGGGAAAAGGGAAAAGGGAAAAGGCAAAAGGCAAAAGGAAAAAGGCACGAGGCAAAAAACAAGGACAAAAGGCAAAATTCAAGAGGCAAAATGCAAAAGGAAAAAAGAAAAAGGCAAAAAGGAAAATAAAAAAGCAAAAAGAAAAATGAAGAAAGCAAGAGGCAAAGTGCCGAAGAAAAAAAGGCAAAAGGAAAAAGGCTAAAGGTAGGAGGCAAAAGGAAGAAGGCAAAAGGTAAAACGCAACAAGAAAAAGGCAGAAGGAAAAAGGCAAAAGGCAAATTGAAAAAGGCAAAGGGAAAACGTTAAAGGCAAAAGGCAAAAGACAAATGGTTAAAGGCAAAAGGAAAAAGGCAAAAGGCAGTAGGCAGAAGGCAAAGGGCAAAAGGAAAAAGGCAAAGGGAAAAAGGCAAAGGGCAAAAGGCAAAAGGCAAAAGGCAAAAGGCAAAAGGCAAAATGCAAAACGCAAAAGGAAAAGGCAAAAGGCTGGATGCAAAAGGCAAAAGGCAAAAGGCAAAAAGAAAAAGGCAAAAGGCAAAATGCAAAGGGCAAAGGGAAAATGGCAAAAGGCAAAATGAAAATGGAAAAAGGAAAAAGGCAAATGGAAAAAGGCAAAAGGAAATAGGTAAAAGGCAAAAGGCAAAAGGGATGAAGACAAAAGGTAAAAGGCAAAAGGAAAACGGAAAACATATTAAGGCGAAAGGCAAAAGGCAGAGGGCAAAAGTCAAAAGGAAAAAAGGCAAAAGGAAAAAAAGGCAAAAGGCAAAAGGCGAAATGCAAAAGGCAAAACGCAAAACGCAAAAAGCAAAGGGCCAAAGGCACAAAGCAAAAGGCAAAAGGCAAAAGGCAAAACTCAAAAGGAAAATTGCAAAAGGAAAAAGGCAAAAGGCTGAAGGCAAAGAGAAAAAGGCAAAAGGCAAAATGCATCAGGCAAAAGGCAAAAGGCAAAACGCAAAAGGGAAAAGGCAAGAGGCAAACCGCAAAAGGCAAAAGGAAAAAGGCAAAATGAAAAAGGCAAAAATCAAGAGGCAAAAGGCAAAGGGCAGAAGGAAAAAGGAAAATGGCAAAAGAAACAAGGCACAAGACAAAAGACAAAAGGCAAAAGGCAAAATGCAAAATGGAGATGGAAAAAAGCAAAAGGCAAAAGGCAAAATGCAGAAGGTGAAATGGAAAAGGCAAAAGAAAAAAGGAAGAAGGCAAAAGGCAAAAGAAAAAAGGCAAAAGGCAAAAGGAAAGCAAAACGGGCAAAAGGCAAAAGGAGAAAGGCAAAATGCAGAAGTAAAAAGGCAAAATACAAAGGGAAAAGACAAGGCAAAAGGCAAAAGGCAAAATGTAACAGGCAAAAGGCAAAATGCAAACAGCAAAGAAAAAAAAAAATAAGAAAGGCAAAAGGAAAAATTCAAAAGGCAAAAGGCTAAAGACAAATTGCAAAAGGCAAAAGGCAAAAGGCAAGAGGCAAAAGGCAAAAGGAAAAAGGTGAAAGGAAAAAGAAAAAGGCAAAAGAGCAAAGGCAAAATTCAAAAGGCAAAAGGCAAAAAGCAAAAGGCAAAAGAGAAAAGGCAAAAGGCAAAAGCAAAGGGAAAAATGCAAAAGGCAAAAGGGAAAGGGAAAAAGGCAAAAGGAAAAAGGCACAAGGCAAAAGACAAGGGAAAAAGGCAAAATTTAAAAGGCAACATCCAAAAGGAAAAAGGCAAAATGCAGAAGGGAAAATACAAAAGCAAAAAGCAAAATGAAGAAAGCAAAAGGCAAATGGAAAAAAGGCAAAAGGCAAAAGGCAAACGGAAAAAGGCAGAAGGCTAAAGGCAAAAGGCAAAGGGCAAAATGCAAAAGGCAAATGGCAAACGGCAAAAGGCAAAAGGCAAAAGGAAAAAGGCAAAAGGCTGGATGCAAAAGGCAAATGGCAAACGGCAAAAGGCAAAAGGCAAAAGGAAAAAGGCAAAAGGCTGGATGCAAAAGGCAAATGGCAAAAGGCAAAAGGCAAAAGGCAAAAGGAAATAGGAAAAAGGCAGAATGCAGAAGGAAAAAGGAAAAAGACAAAGGGAAAAGGCAAAAGGCAAAAGGCAAAATGTAAAAGGCAATAGGCAAAACGCAAACGGCAAAGGGAAAAAGACAAAAGGAGAAAGGCAAATGGCAAAAGGCAAAAGGCAAAACGCAAAAGGCAAAAGGCAAAATGCAAAAGGCAAAAGGCAAGAGGCAAAAGGCAAAAGGCAAAAGGAAAAACGTAAAACGGCAAAAGGCACAAGGCACAATGCAAAAGGCAAAAGGTCAAATGAAATATGAAAAAGGAAAAAGGAAGAAGGCAAAAGGCAAAAGGCCAAAGGCAAAAGGCAAAATGAAAAATGCAAACTGCAAAAGGAAGAAGGAAAAAGGAAAAAAAGACAAAAGGCAAAAGGCAAAAGACAAAGGGAAAAAGGCAAAAGGCAGTATAAAAAAGGCAAAAGGCAAAGGGCAAAAGGCAAAACGCAAAAGTCAAAGGAAAAAGGCAAAAGGCAAAAGGGAAAAGGTAAAAGAGAAAAGGCAAAAGGCAAAACGCAAAAGGTAAAGGGAAAAGGGCAAAAAGCAAAATGAAAAAGGAAAAAGGAAAAAGGCAAATGGCAAAAGGCAAAAAGCAATAGGTAAAAGGCAAAAGGCAAAAGCAAAAAGACAAAACACAAAAGGCAAAAGGAAAAAGGAAAATAGATTAAGGTCAAAGGAAAAAGGCAAAGGGCGAAAGTTTAAAGGCAAAAGGCGAAAAGAAAAAGGCAAAAGGCAAAAGGCAAAATGCAAAAGGCAAAAGGCCAAAGGTAAAAAGCAAAAGGCCAAAGGAAGAAAGCAAAAGGCAAAAGGCAAAAGGCAAAACTCAAAAGGAAAAAGGCAAAAGGCAAAAGGAAAAAGCCATAAGGCAAAAGGCAAGGAGAAAACGGGAAAAGGCAACCGGCATTAGGCTAAAGGCAAACGGCAAAAGGCAAAAGGCAAAACTCAAAAGGAAAAAGGCAAAAGGCAAAAGGAAAAAGCCATAAGGCAAAAGGCAAGGAGAAAACGGGAAAAGGCAACCGGCATTAGGCAAAAGGCAAACGGCAAAAGGCAAAAGGGAAAAGGCAAGAGGCAAAGGGCAAAAGGAAAAAAGGCAAAATGAAAACCGAAAAGGGCAAAAGGCTGGATGAAAATGGCAAAAGGAAAAAGGCAAAACGCAAAAAACAAAAGGCAAAAGGCAAAAGGCAAAAGGCAAAAAACAAACGGCAAAAGGCAAAAGGCAAAACACAAGAGGCAAAAGGCAAAGGGCAAAAGTAAAAATGAAAAAGGCAAAATGCACAAGACACAAGGCAAAAGGCAAAAGGCAAAGTACAAAATGCAAAATGCAAAAGGAAAAAGGCAAAAGGCAAAAGGCAAAAGGAAAAATGCAAAAGGAGAAATGGAAAAGGCAAAATGCAGAAGGCAAAAGGAAGAAGGCAAAACGCAAAAGGCAAAAGTTAAAAGGAAAAAGGCAAAGCAAAAAGGGCAAAAGGCAGAAGGCAGAAGGCAAAAGGCAGAAGGCAAAAGAAAAACGATAAAGGAAAAAGAGAAAAAGCCAAACTTCAAAAGGCAAAATGTGAAAGGAAAAAGGCAAAACGCAAACGACAAAGGGAAAAAGACAAAAGGAGAAAGGCAAAAGGCAAAACTGAAAAGGCAAAAGACAAAAGGAAAATTGCAAAAGGCAAAAGGCAGAAAGCAAAAGGGAAAAGGCAAAATGCAAAAGGCAAAAGAAAAACAGATTGAGGCAAAAGGCAAAAGTCAAGAGGCAAAAGGGAAAAAGAAATGGGCAAGAGGCAAAAGGCGAAATGCAAAAGGCAAAAGGCAAAAGGCAAGAAGGAAAAGGCAGAAGGCAAAAGGCAAAACGCAAAAGGCAAAAGGCAAAAGGCAAAAGGAAAAAGGCAAAAGGGAAAAGGTAAAAGAGAAAATGCAAAAGGCAAAAGGAAAATGGAAAAATGCAAAAGGCAAAAGGCAAAAGGAAAAAGGGAAAAGGCAAAATGCAAAAGGAAAAAGGCACAAGGCAAAAGGCAAAAGGCAAAGGGCAAAAGCCAAGAGGCAAAAGGCAAAAGGCAAAGGGAAAAAGGCAAACGACAAAAAGCAAAAGGCCAATGGCAAAAGCAGAAAGGCAAAAGGAAAACGGCAAAAGGCAAAAGGGGAAAAGGCAAAAGGCAAAAGGAAAAAGGCACCAGGCAAAAGGCAAAAGGCAAAGGGAAAACTTCAAGAGGCAAACGGCAAAACGGAATGGGCAACCCGCAAAAGGCAAATGCAAAAGGCAAAATGCAAAAGGCAAAAAGAAAAACAAAAAGGCAGAAGGCAAAAGGCAAAAGGCAAAAGGCAAAAGCAAAAGGGAAAATGCAAAAGGAAAAGGGCAAAAGGCAAAAGGCAAAATGCAAAACGCAAAAAGTAAAGGCAAGAGACAAAAGGAAAAAGGCAAAAGGCAAAAGGCAAAAGGCAAAGGCAAGTTGAAAAAGGTAAAGGGCAAAAGGAAAAAGGAAAGGGAAAATGGAAAAAGGAAAAAGGAAGAAGGCACGAGGCAAAAGGCAAAGGCAAAGGGCAAAAGTCAAAAGTCAAGAGGCAAAAGGCAAAAGGCAAAAGGGAAAATGCAAAAGGCAAAAGGAAAAAGGAAAAAAGCAAAAGGCAAACGGCAGAAGGCAGAAGGCAAAAGGCAAAAGGCTAAATGCAAAAGGCAAAAGGCAAAAGGAAAATGGAAAAGAAAAGGCAAAAGGCAAAAGACAACGGGTAAAAAGCATAAAGTTAAAGGAAAAAGACAAAAGGAAAATTGCAAAAGGCATAAGGCAGAATGCAAAGGGAAAAAGGCAAAATGCAAAAGGCAAAAGGAAAAAGGAAAAAAGGCAAAGGGCAAAAGGCAAAGGGCAAAAGGCAAAAGGCAAAAGGCAAAAGGAAAAAGGAAAGAGGCAAAAGTCAAGAGGCAGATGGAAAAATGAAAAAGGCAAAGGGAAAAAGGAAAAAGGCAAAAGTCAATAGGCAAACAGCAAAAGGCCAAAGGCAAAAGGCACAAGGAGAAATCCAAAAGGTAGAAGGCAAAAGGAAAAATGCAGGAGGCAAAAGGCAAAACGTAATAGGCAAAAGGCAAAAGGCAAAACGCAGAAGGCAAAAGGCAAAAGGCAAAAGGCAAAAGGAAAAAGGCAAAGGGCAAAAGGAAAAAGGCAAAAAGAAATAGGAAAAGGGCAAAATTCAAAAGGCGAAGGACAAAAAGCCCAAGGCAAAAGGCAAAAGGAAAAAGGCAAAAGGAAAAATGCAAAAGGCAAAATGCTAAAGGAAAATGGCAAAAGGCAAAACACAAAATGCAAAAGGCAGAAATCAAAAGGCAAAATGCAAAAGGCAAAAGATAAATGGCAAAAGGCAAAAGACCAAAGACAAGTGTCAAAAGGCAAATGGCAAAAAACAAAAGGCAAAAGAGAAAAGGCAAAAGGAAAATGGTAACAGGGAAAAGGCAAAAGGCAAACGGCAAACGGGAAAAGGCAACGGGAGAAGCGCACGAGGAAAAAGGCAATGGGAAAGGGCAAAAGTAAAGAGGCAAAAGGCAAAAGGAAAAATGAAAAAGGCAAAAGGGAATATACAAAAGGAAAAATCAAAAGGAAAAAAGCAAAAGGCAAAAAGCAGAAGGCAAAAGGCAAAAGACAAAAGGAAAAAGGCAAAAGGTAAAATGCAACAAACAAAGGGAGAAAGAAAAAAGGCAAAAGGCAAAAGGCAAAAGGCAAAAGGCAAAGGGCAAAGGCAAAAGGCAAAAGGCAAACAGTTAAAGGCAAAAGGAAAAAGGCAAAAGTCAAAAGGCAAAAGGCATTGGCAAAAGGAAAAAGGCAAAAGGCAAAAGGAAAAGGGAAAAAGGCAAAAGGGAAAAGGCAAAAGGAAAAAGGCAAAAGGCAAAGAGGAAAATGCAAAAAGCAACATGCATCATGGAAAAGGCAAAGGGCAAAACACAGAACACAAAGAAAAAAGGAAAAAGGCAAAAGGCAAAAATCTGGATGCAAAAGGAAAATGGCAAAATGCAAAAGGGAAAACGCAAAAGGAAAAAGGCAAAATGAAAAGGGCACAAGGCAAAAGGCAAAAGGCAAAATGCAACAGGCAACAGGCGTAGTCAAAGGAAAAAGGCAAAAGGAAAAAGGAAAAAGGAAAAACGCAAAAGGAAAATGGAAAAAGGAAAAAGGGCAAAATTCAAAAGGCAAAAGGCAAAAGGAAAATGGCAAAAAGCAAAAGGCAATAGGTAAAAGGCAAGAGGCAAAAGGGAAAACACAAAAGGCAAAACGCAAAAGGAAAAAGGAAAAAGGCACGAGGCACAAGGCAAAAGGCAAAGGGAAAAAATCAAAAGGAGAAACACAAAAGGCAAAAGGCAAAAGGCAGAATGCAAAAGCAAATGGAAAAAGGCAAAAGGAAAAAGGCAAAAAGGCAAAAGGCAAAAGTTAAAAGGCAAAAGTGAAAAGGAAAAAGGCAAAAAAGCAAATGGAAAAAGGCACGAGGCAAAAGGCAAAAGGAAAACGGCAAATGTCATGAGGAGAAAGGCAAAAAGAAAAAGGCAACGCGCAAAAGGAAAATGCAAAACGCAACTGGCACAAATAAAAACTTAAAAGGCAGAAGGCAAAAGGCAAGAGGAAAAAGGCAAAACGCAAAAGGCAAAATGCAAAAGGAAAAAGGCAAAAGGCAAAAGGCAAAACGCAAAAGGCAAAAGGTAAAATGCAAAAGAAAAAGGCAAAAGGGAAAAGGTAAAAGGCAAAGGGCAAATGGCAGATGGCAAAAGGCAAAGGGCAAAAGGCAAAATTCAAAAGGTACAGGAGAAAAGGAAAAAGGCAAAATGCAAAGAGCAAAAGGAAAACGGCACGAGGCAAAAGTCAAAGGAAAAGGGCAAAAGTCAAGAGGCAAAAGGCAAAAGGAAAAGGAAAAGAGGCAAAAGGGAAAATGCAAAAGGAAAAAAGGAAAAAAACAAAAGGCAAAAGGCAGAAGCAAAAAAGGCATATGGCAAAAGGCACAATGCAAAGAGAAAAAGCCAAAATGCAAAAGGCAAAAGGCAAAAGAAAAAGGAAAAAGAACAAAGGCAAAAGGCAAAAGATAAAAGGCAAAAAGCAAACGGTTGAAGGGAAAAGGCAAAAGGAAAATGGCAAAAGGCGAAAAGCAAAATGCAAACGGAAAAAGGCAAAATGCAAAAGGCAAAAGGCAAAAGGCAAAGGGAAAAAGGCAAAAGGCAAAAGGCAAAAGGCACAAGGCCAAAAGTAAAAAGCAATAGGCACAATGCAAAATGCAAAAGGCAAAAGGCAAAAGGCAAAAGCAAAAGGAAAACGGCAAAAGTCAAAAGGCAAACAGCAAAAAACAAAAGGCAAAAGGCAAAAGGAAAAAGGCACAAAGCAAAAGGCAAAAGGAAAAAGGCAAAAGGCAAAACGCAAAAGGCAAAAAGTAGAAGGCAAAAGGCAAAAGGAAAAATGAAAAGGGAAAAAGGCAGAAGGAAAAAGTCAAAAGGCAAAAGTCAAAAGGAAAAAGGCAAAAGGCAATAGGCAAAAGGGAAAGGGCAAAAAGCAAAAGGAAAAAGGAATAAGGTAAAAGGGAAAAGGCAAAAGGAAAAAGGAAAAAGGCAAAAGGTAAAAGTCAAAAGGCATAACGTAAAAATAGAATTGCTAAAGGCACAAGGCAAAAGGCAAAAGGCAAAAGGCAAAAGGCAAAAGGTGAAAGGTGAAAGGCTAAAGGCAAAAGGCAAAAAGTAGAGGGCAAAAGGCAAAATGAAAAAGGATGCAGGAAAATGGCAATCGGCAAAAGGCCAAAGGCAAAGGATAAAGTGCAAAAGGCAAATTGCGAAAGTCAAAAAGGCAAAAGGCAAAAAACCAAAGGGAAATGGAAAAAGTCAAAAGGCAAAAGGCAAAAGGAATATGGCAAAAGGCGAAAGGAAAAAGGCAAAAGGCAAAAGGGAAAAGGAAAAAGGATGAAAAAAGGGCAAAAGGAAAAAGGCACGAGTAAAAAGGCAAAGGCAAATGGAAAATGTCAAGAGTCAAAAAGCAAAAGGAAAAAGGCAAAAGGCAAAAGGAAAAAAGCAAAGGGGAAAAGGCAAAAGGCAAAAGGAAAAAGGTAAAAGTAAAAAGGCAAAAGCAAAAAGCCAAAGGCAAAAGGCAGAAGGCAAAATGCAAAAGGCAAAAGGGAAAAAGGCAAAAGGAAAAATGCAAAAGGAAAAGGGCAAAAGGAAAACAGAAAGAGGTAAAAGACAAAAGGAAAAAGACAAAAGGCAAAGAGAAAAAGGCAAAAGGCAAAAGGGAAAAGGCAAGAGGCAAAAGGCAAAAGGCAAAAGGCAAAGGTCAAGAGGCAAAAGGATCGAAGCAAAAGGCAAAAGGCAAAAGGCAAAAGTCAAGAGGCAAAAGGCAAAAGGAAAAAAGGCAAAAGGCAAGAGGCGAAATGCAAAAGGCAAAAGGCAAAAGGCAAAAGTCAAGAGGCAAAAGGCAAAAGGAAAAAAGGCAAAAGGCAAGAGGCGAAATGCAAAAGGCAAAAGGCAAAAGGCAAAAAGCAAATGGCCAAAGGCACACAGCAAAAGGAAAAAGGCAAAAGGCAAAATGCAAAAGGCAAAACTCAAAAGGAAAAAGGAAAAAAGCAAAAGGCAAGGAGAAAAAGGCAAGGCAACAGGCATCAGGCAAAAGGCAAAAGACAAAAAGGCAAAAGGGAAAAGGCAAGAGGCAAACGGAAAAAGGCAAAAGGCAAGAGGCAAAAATAAAAAGGCAAAAGGCTGGATGTAAAAGGGAAAATGCAAGAGGCAAAATGCAAAAGGCAAAAAGCAAAAGAAAAAAGGCAAAGGGCACGAGGCAAAAACAAAAAGGCAAAAGGCAAAAGCAAAAAAGCAAGAGGCAAAAGGCAAAGGGTGAAAGGAAAAAGGATAAAGGCAAAATTCACGAGGCACAAGACAAAAAACAAAAGGCAAAATGCAAAATGGAGAAGGAAAAAAGCAAAAGGCAAAAGGCAAAAGGAAAAATGCAGAAGGCGAAATGGGAAAGGCAAAGGCAAAAGGAAGAAGACAAAAGGCAAAAGACAAAAGGCAAAACGCAAAAGGCAAAGCAAAAAGGGCAAAAGGCAAAAGGCAAAAGGCAGAAGGCAAAAGGCAAAAGACAAAGGAAAAAGGCAAAAGGCAAAAGGCAAAAGGCAAAATGTAAAAGGCAAAAGGCAAAATGCAAACTGCAAAGGTAAAGAGACAAAAGGAAAAACACAAAAGGAAGAATTCAAAAGGCAAAAGGCAAAAGGCAAATTGCAAAAGGCAAAAGGCAAAAGGCAAAAGGCAAAAGGAAAAAGGTAAAAGGAAAAGGTAAAAGGCAAAAGAGCAAAGGCAAAAGTCAAAAGGCAAAAGGCAAAAAGAAAAAGGCGAAAGAGAATAGGCAAAAGGCAAAAAGAAGAAGGCAAAAGAAAAAAGGGAAAAGGGAAAAGGAAAAAGGAAAAAGGAAAAAGGCACGAGGCAAAAGACAAGGGCAAAATGAAGAATTCAAACGGCAAGATGCAATAGGAAAAAGGCAAAACGGAAAAGGGAAAATACAAAAGCCAAAAGCAAAAGGAAGAACGAAAAAGGCAAAGTTCAAATGGCAAGCAGCAAAAGGAAAAAGGAAAATAGCAAAAGGCAAAAGGAAAAAGGCAAAAGGTAAAAGGCAAAGGGCAAAACGCAAAAGGCAAAAGGCAAAAGGCAAAAGGCAAAATGAAAAAGGCTGGATGCAAAATGCAAATGGCAAAAGGCAAAAGGCAAAAGGCAAAAGGCAGAAGGAAAAGGCAAAAGACAAATGACAAAGGCAAACGGCAAAATGTAAATGGCAAAAGGCAAAATGCAAATGGCAAAGCGAAAAGGACAAAATGTGAAAGGCAAAAGGCAAAACGCAAAACAAAAAAGGCAAAAGGCAAAAGGCAAAAGGGGAAAAGAAAGAGGCAAAGAGAGAAAGGCAAAAGAAAAAAAAGAAAAAGACAAAAGGCAAAAGGCAAAAGGCAAAAGGCAAAAGGTCAAATGCAAAATGCAAAAGAAAAAGGCCAAAGGCAAAAGGCAAAATGCAAAATGCAAAATGAAAAAGGCAAAAGGAAGAAGGCAAAACGAAAAACACAAAAGGCAAAAGGCAAAAGGCAAAGGGAAAAAGGAAAAAGGCAGTAGGAAAAAGGCAAAGGAAAAAGGCAAAAGGCAACATCAAAGGAAAAGGGCAAAAGGCAAAAGGCAAAAGGAAAAAGGTAAAAAAAAAGGCAAAAGGCAAAACGCAAAAGGCAAAGGGAAAAAGGCAAAAAGCAAAATGAAAAAGGAAAAAGGCAAAAGGCAAATGGAAAAAGGCAGAAGGAAATAGGTAAAAGGGGAAAGGAAAAGGGGAAAAGACAAAAGGTAAAAGGCAGAAGGAAAAAGGAAAAAGGAAAAAAGATTAAAATGAAAGGCAAAAGACAAAGGGCAAAAGTCAAGAGGCAAAAGGAAAAAGGCAAAAGGCAAAAGGAGAAATGCAAAAGGCAAAAGGCAGAAGGTAAGAAGCAAAAGGCCAAAGGCTGAAAGAAAAAAGCAAAAGGCAAAAGGCAAAAGGTAAAACTCGAAAGGAAAAAGGAAAAATGCAAAAGCCAAAAGCCAAAAGGCAAAAGGCACGGAGAAAAAGGGAAAAGGCAACAGCCATCAGGCAAAAGGCAAAAGACAAAAGGCAAAACGGAAAAAGCAAGAGGCAAAAGGGAAAAGGCAAAAGGCAAAAGGCAAAAGGCAAAACGAAAAAGGCAAGAGGCAAAAGGCTGGATGACAAAGGAAAAAGGCAAAAGCCAAAAGGCAAAAGGCAAAGGACAAAAGGAAAAAGGTAAAAGGCAAAGGCCACAAGGCAAAAGGCAAAACACAAAATGCAAAAGGCAAAATGTAAAAGGCAAAAGGCAAAAGGAAAAACGCAAGAGGCAAAAGGCAAAGGGCAAAAGGAAAAAGGAAAAAGGCAAAAGGCACAAGGAACAAGGCAAAAGGAAAAATGCAAAATGCAAAAGGAAAAAGGAAAAAGGCAAAAGGAAAAATAAAAAGGAAGAAGGCAAAAGCCAAAATGGAAAAAGCAAAAGACAAAAGGCAAAGCAAAAAGGGCAAAAGGCAGAAGGCAAAAGGCAAAAGGGAGAAGGAAAAAGGCAAAAGACTAAGGAAAAAGGAGAAAAGCAAACGAAAAAAGGCAAAATGTAAAAGGCAAAAGGAAAAACGCAAAAGGAAAAGGGAAAAAGACAAAAGGAGAAAGGCAAAAGGCAAAAATCAAAAGACAAGAGGCAAAAGGCAAATTGAAAAAGGCAAAAGGAAGAAGGCAAAGGGGAAAGGGGAAAACGCAAAAGGCAAAAGGCAAAAGGAAAAAGGAAAACAGATTGACGCAAAAGGCAGAAGGCAAAGGGCAAAAGTCGGAAGGCAAAAGGCAAAAGGAAAAAGGCAAAAGGCAAAAGGCAAAATGCAAAAGGCAAAAGGCAAAAGGCAAAAAGAAAAAGGCAAAAGACAGAAGGAAAAGGGCAAAGGGGAAAGGGCAAAAGGCAAAAGGCAAAAGGCAAAAGGACTAAGGCAAAGGGGAAAAGGTAAAAGGTATAAGGCAAAAGGCAAAAAGGAAAAAGGCAAAAGGCAAATGGCAAAGGGCAAAAAGCAAAAGGCAAAAGGAAAGAGGGAAAAGGCAAAAGGAAAAAGGAAAAAGGTACGAGGCAAAAGGCAAAAGGCAAAGGGAAAAAGCCAAGAGGCAAAAGGCAAAAGGCAAAGGGAAAAAAGGCAAAAGGCAAAAGACCAGTGGCAAAAGCCAAAAGGCAAAAGGAAAAAGGGAAAATGCAAAAGGGAAGAGGCAAAAGGCAAAAGGAAAAAGGCACCAGGTAAAACGCAAAAGGCAAAGGGCAAACGTCAAGAGGCAAAAGGAAAAACGAAAAATGCAACCCGCAAAAGGCAAATGCAGAAGGCAAAAGGCAAGAGGCAAAAACAAAACGAAAAAAGCAGAAGGCAAAACGCAAAAGGCATAAAGAAAAAGGCAAAAGGCAAAAGGAAAAAGGAAAAATGAAAAAGGCAAAACGCAAAAGGCAAAAGGTAAAAGGCAAAAGACAAAAGGAAAAAGGCAAAGGGCAAAAGGCAAATGGCAAATGGCAAAAGGCAAAGGGCAAAAGGCAGAAGGGAAAAGGAAAAATGTGAAAGGCAAAAGGCAAAAGGAAAAAGGAAGAAGGCACGAGGCAAAAGGCAAAGCCAAAGGGCAAAGGTCAAGAGGTAAAAGGCAAAAGGACAAAGGCAAAAGGCAAAAGGGAAAATGCAAAAGACAAAAGGAAAAAGGAAAAAAGCAAAAGGCAGAAGGCAGAAGGAAAAAGGCAAACGACAAAAGGCCAAAATCAAAAGGCAAAAGGCAAAAGGAAAATGGAAAAGGGAAAAGGCAAAGGGCAAAAGGAAAAATGCAAAAAGAAAACAGTTAATGGAAAAAGGCAAAAGGAAAATTGCAAAAGGCATAAGGCAAAATGCAAAGGGCAAAAGGCAAAATGAAAAAGGCAAAAGGCAAAAGGCAAAAGGCAAAAGGCAAAGGGCAGAAGGGAAAAGGCCAAAGGAAAAAGGAAAAAAGCAAAAGTCAAAAGGCAGAGGGAAAAATGCAAAAGGCAAAAGGAAAAAGGAAAAAGGCAAAAGTAGAAATGCAAACAGAAAAACGCCAAACGGAAAAGGCACAAGGAGAAAAGCAAAAGGTAAAAGGCAAAAGGCAAAATGCAGAAGGCAAAAGTCAAAACGTAAAACGCAAAAGGCAAAAGGCAAAACGCAGAAGGCAAAAGGCAAAAGGCAAAAAGGAAAAAGGCAAAAGGCAAAGGGCAAGAGGAAAAAGGCAAAAGGAAATAGGAAAACGGCAAAAGTCAAAAGGCAAAGGGCAAAAAGCCAAAGGCAAAAGGCAAAAGGAAAAATGCAAAACGCATAAGGCAAAAGGAAAACAGCAAAAGGCAAAAGGCAAAAGGCAAAGGGCAAAAGGAAAAAGGAAAAAGGCAAAAGGCAAGAGGCAAACGACAAAACAGCAAAGACAACAATCAAAAGGCAAAAGGCAAAAAACAAAAGGCAAAAGAGAAAAGGCAAAAGGCAAAAGGCAAATGGAAACAGGGAAAAGGCAAAAGGCAAAAGGCAAAAGGAAAAATGCACGACACAAAAGGCAACGGGAAGCAAAAGTCAAGGGGAAAAAGGCAAAAGTAAAAGGCAAAAGGGAAAAGGGAATATATAAAAGGCAAAAGCAAAAGGAAAAAAGCAAAAGGCAAAATGCAGAAGGCAAAAGGCAAAAGGCAAAAGACAAAAGGCAAAAGGAAAAAGGTAAAATGAAACAAGCAAAAGGCAGAAGGAAAAAGGCAAAAGGTAAAAGGAAAAAGGGAAAGGAAAAAGGCAAAAGGCAAAAGGCAAAAAATTAAAGGCAAAAGGATAAAGGCAAAAGTCAAAAGGCAAAAGGCATTGGCAAAGGGAAAAAGGCAAAAGGCAAACGGCAAAGGGAAAAAGGCAAAAGGCAAAAGTCAAAAGGAAAAATGCAAAAGGCAAAGAGAAAAAGACAAAAATGAAAATGCATCAAGGAAAAGGCAAAGGGAAAAAGGCAAAAGGCAAAATTCAAGAGGCAAAAGGCAAAACTCAAAGCAAAAAGGGCGAAAGGCAAAAGGCAAAAGGCAAAAGACAAAAGGCAAAAGGTAAAAAGCAAAAGGCAAAAGGCAAAACGCAAACATCAAAGGGAAACCTACAAAAGGAGAAAGGAAAAAGGAAAAATTCAAAAGGCAAAAGGCAAAAAGTAAAAGGCAAAAGGCACAATTCAAAAGGCGAAAGGCAAAATGTAAAATGCAAAAGGCAAAAGGAAAATGACAAACGGCAAAAGGCGAAATGAAAAACACAAAAGGAAAAAGGCAAAAGGTAAAACGCAAAAGGCAAAAAGGCAAAAGTTAAAAGGCAAAATGCATAAGGCAAAAGGCGAAAGGCAAAAAACAAAAGGCAAAAGGCAAAAGGAAAATGGCCAATGGCAAAAGGCAAAAGGCAAAAGGAAAAAGGGAAAAGGCAAAAGGCAAGAGGAAAAAAGGCACGAGGCAAAAGGCAAAAGGCAAAGGGAAAAATTCAAGAGGCAAAAGGCAAAAGGAAAAAGGCAGAGGTCAAATGGCAAAATGAAAAAAGGCAAAACACAAAAAGCAAAAGGCAAAAGGCAAAAGGAAAAAGGGAAAAGGCAAAGCAAAAAGGGCAAAAGGCAAAAGGCAAAAGGCAAAAGGCAAAAGGCAAAAGGCAAAAGGCAAATGGAAAAAGGAAAAAGGCAGAAGGAAATAGGCAAAAGGCAAAAGACAAAAGGGAAAAGGCAAAAGGCAAAAGGAAAAAGGCACCAGCCAAAGGCAAAAGGCAAAGGGTAATTTTCAAGAGGAAAAAGGCAAAAGCAAAAAGGCAACCCGCAAAAGGTAAATGCAAAAGGCAAAAGGCAAAAGGAAAAAGGCAAAAGGCAAAACGCAAAACATAAAAGGCAAAAGGTAAAAGGCAAAAGACAAAACGCAAAAGGCAAAAGGCAAAAGGCAAAAGGAAAATGGCAAATGGCAAAACGCAAAGGGCAAAAGGCAAAAGGGAAAAGGCAAAAGGCAAAAGGCAAAGGGAAAAAGGAAAAAGGCACGAGGCAAAAGGCAAAGGCAAAGGGCAAAAGTCAAGAGGCAAAAGTCAAAAGGAAAAAGGCAAAAGGCAAAAGGGAAAATGCAAAACGCAAAATGTACAAGAAAAACAAAAGAAAAAGATAAAAGGCAGAAGGCAAAAGGCAAAAGGCAAAAGGCAAAAGGCAAATGGCAAAAGGCAAAAGGGAAGTGACAAATACCAGAAGGCAAACAAAAAACAGCAAACGGTTAAAGGAAAAAGGCAAGAGGAAAAAGGCAAAAGGCAGAAGGCAAAATGCAAAGAGCAAAGGGCAAAGAACAAAATGCAAAAGGCAAAAGGCAAAAGGCAAAAGGCGAAATAAAAATGGCAAAAGGCAAAAGGCAAAAAGCAAACGGCAAAGGGCAAAAGGAAAACGGCAAAACAAAAAATAAAAAAGGCAGAAGTCAAAAGGCAGAGTGAAAAAATGCAAAAGTCAAAAGGAAAAAGGAAAAAGGCAAAATTCAAAAGGCAAACCGCAAACAGCGAAAGGCAAAAGGCACAAGGAAAAAGGCAAAAGGCAAAAGGCAAAACGCAAAGGCAAATGGCAAAAGGCAAAACGCAGAAGGCAAAAGGCAAAAGGACAAAGGAAAAAGGCAAAAGGAAAAGGGCAAAAAGCCAAAGGCAAAAGCCAAAAGGCAAACGGCAAAAGGAAAAATGCAAAAGGCATAAGGCAAAAGGAAAACGGCAAAATGCAAAATGCAAAACGCAAAAGGCAAAAGGAAAACGCAGAACGCAAAAGGCAAAAGAGCAAAGGCAAAAGGCACAACGCAGAAAACAAAAGGCAAAAGAGAGAATGCAAAAGGCAAAAGGCAAAAGGCAAAAGGGAAAAGGGAAAAGGAAAAAAGCAAAAGGCAAAAGGCAAAAGGAAAAAGGCACGAGGCAAAAGGTAAGGGCAAAGGGCAAAAGTCAAGAGGCAAAAGGCAAAAGGCAAAAGCGAATGTACAAAAGGTAAAAGCAAAAGGAAAAAAGCAAAAGGCAAAAGGCAAAATAAAGAAGGAAAAAGGTAAAATGCAACAAGCAAAAGGCAGAAGGAAAAACGCGAAAGGCAAAAGGAAAAAGGCAAAGGGAAAAGGAAAAAGGCAAAAGGTGAACGGTTAAAGGCAAAAGGAAAAAGGCAAAAGGCAGTAGGCAAAATGAAGAAGAAAAAAGGCAAAAGGACAAAGGTAAAAGGCAAAAGTCAAATGGCAAAAGGAAAAAAGAAAAACGCATAAGGCAACAGCATCAGGCAAAAGGCAAAGGGAAAAAGGCAAGATGCAAAAGGCAAAAGGAAAAAGGCAAAAGGCAAAAGGCTGGATGCAAAAGGCAAATGGCAAAAGGCAAAAGGCAGAAGGCAAAAGGAAAAAGCATAAGGCAAAGGGAACAAGGCAAATGGAAAAAGGCTAAAGGCAAAAGGCAAAAGGCAAAGGCATAAGGCAGAATGCAAAAAGCAAGAGGCGAGAGGCAAAAGGCAAAAGGAAAAAATAGAAAAGGCACAAGGCACAAGGAAAAAGGGAAAAGGAAAAAGGCAAAATACAAAATTCAAAATGCAAAAGGAAAATTGCAAAAGGCAAAAGGCAAAAGGCAAAATGAAAAATGCAAAACGAAAAAGGCAACAGGAAGAAGGCAAAAGGAAAAAGGAAAAAGGAAAAAGACAGAAGGAAAAAGAAAAAAAGGCAAAGGGAAAAAGGGAAAAGGCAGAAAGCAAAAGGAAAAATCAAAACGCAGAAGGCAAAAGTTAAAGAAAAAGGGCAAAAGGCAAAAGGCAAAAGGAAAAAGGCAAAAGGCAAAACGCAAAAGGCAAAGGGAAAGCGGAAAAAGGCAAAATGCAAAACAGAAAAGGCAAAAGGCAAATAGCAAAAGGCAAAAGGCAATAGGTAACAGGCAAAAGGCAAAAGGGAAAGGACAAAAGGAAAAAGGCAAAAGGAAAAAGGAAAAAGGATTGAGGCAAAACGCAGAAGGCAAAGGGCAAAAGTCAAGAGGCAAAATGCAAAAGGAAAAAGTTAAAAGGCGAAAGGCGAAATACAAAAGGCAAAAGGCAACTTGCAAGAAGCAAAAGGAAAAATGCAGAAAGCAAAAGGCAAAAGGCAACAGGCTAAAGGAAAAACTCAAAAGGAAAAAGGCAAAAGGCAAAAGGCAAAAGAGAAAATGTAAGAGAAAAAAGGAAAAGGGCAAAAGGCAACGGGTGAATGGAAAAAGGCAAAAGGCAAAATGCCAAAAGTAAAAGGGAAAAGGCACGAGGCAAAAGGCAAAAGGCAAAGGGAAAAATTCAAGAGGCAAAAGGCAAAAGGAAAAATGAAAAAGACAAAAGGAAAAATGCAAAAGGCAAAAGGCTAAAGGCAAAAATCAGAAGGCAAAAGTCAGAAGGCAAAAGGCAAAAGAAAAATCTTTAAAACGCAAGAGGCAAAGGGAAAAAGGCAAAACGCAACAGGAAAAAGGCAAAAGGCAAATGAAAAACGCAGAAGGCAAAAGGAAAAAGGCAAAAGGCAAGAGGGAAAAGGCAAAAGGCAAAAGGCAAAAGGAAAAATGCACGACACAAAAGGCAAAAGGAAAAAGGGAAAACATCAAGAGGCAAACGGGAGAAGGAAAAAGGCAATCCGCAAAAGCAAAATAAAAAAGGCAAAAGGCAAGAGGCAAAAAGAAAAACGCGAAAGGCAGAAGGCAAAAGGCAAAAGGCAAAAGGCACAATGAAAAATGCAAAAGGAAAAAGGCAAAATGAAAAAAGCAAAATGCAAAAGGCAAAAGGAAAAAGGCAAAAGACAAAAGGCAAAAGGCAAAAGGAAAGTGGCAAAAGGCAAAAGGCAAAAGGGAAAAGGAAAAAGGCAAAAGGCAAAAGGCAAAAGGCAAAAGGAAAAGGGCACAAGGAAAAAGGCAAGAGTCAAGAGGCAAAAGGCAAAATGGAAAATGCAAAATGAAAAAGGAAAAAAGCAATAGGCACAAGGCATAAGGCAAAAGGCAAAAGGAAAAAGGCAAACGGCAAAAGGCAAAAGGCAAAAGGAAAAAGGCAAAAGGTAAAATGCAAAAAGAAAAAGGCAGAAGGAAAAAGGAAAAACTCTAAAGGCTAAAGGCAAAGGGAAAGGGAAAAAGGGCAAAGGCAAAAGGCAGGAGGGAAACGGTTAGAGGCAAAAGGAAAAAGGCAAAAGGCAAAATGCACATGGAAAAAGGAAAAAGGCAAAAGGCAAAAGGCAAAAGGCAAAATGCAAACGGCAAAAGGCAGAATGCAAAAGGCAAAAGGCAAAAGGCAAAAGGGGAAAAGGCAAAAGGCAAAAGGCACAAGGCAAAAGGCAAAAGGCAAACGGCAAAATGCAAAAGGCATAAAGAAAAAGGCAAAAGGAAAAAGGCAAAAGGCAAAACGCAAAAGGAAAAATGCAAAAGGCAAAACGCAAAATGCAAAGTGAAAGAGGAAAAAGGCAAAAGGCAAATAGCAAAAGGCAAGAGGCAAAAAGCAAAATGCAAAAGGCAAGACAAAATGCAAAATGCAAAAGGCAAAAGGCAAAAGAAAAAAAGGCAAATCGAAAAAGGCAAAAGGCAAAAGGGGGCAGAAGGCAAGAGGCTAAAGGTAAAAAGGTAAAAAGGTAAAAAGGCAAAAGAAAAAGGGCAGAACGCAAAAGGCAAAAGGCAAAAGGCAAAAGGCAGAAAGCAAAAGGTAAAAGGCAAAATGCAAAAGGCAAAAGGCAAAAGGAAAAAGGCAAGGGGCGCAAGGCAAAAGGCAAAGGGCAAAAGGAAAAAAGCCAAAAGGCAACAGGCAAAAGCCTAAAGGAAAAGGCCAAAAGGCAAAAGGCAAAAGGCAAAAGGAAAAAGGAAAAGGGCAAAAGGAAAAAGGCAAAAGGCAAAAGGAAAAAGGCAAAAGGCAAAAGTAAAAATGCAAAAGGCAAAAAGCCAAAGGCAAAAGGAAAAAGGCAAAATGCAAAAGGTAAAAGGAAAAAAACAAAAGGGAAAATGCAAAACACAAAAGGAAAAAGGCAAAAGGCAAAGGGTAAAAGGCAAAAGGCAAAGGGAAAAAGGCAAAAGGCAATAGGCAAAAGGCAAAAGGCAAAAGGCACAAGGGAAAAGGCAAAAGGCAAGATTCAAAAGGCAAAAGGCAAAAGGCGAAAGGAAAAAGGCAAAAGGCAAAAGGCAAAGGGAAAAAAACAAAAGGCAACAGGAAAAAGGAAAATGAAAAAGGCACAAGGGAAAAGGCAAAAGGCAAAAGTAAAAATGCAGAAGGCAAAATGCAAAAGGAGAAAGGCAAAAGGCTGGATGAAAAAGGCAAAAGGCAAAAGGCAAAGGGAAAAAAACAAAAGGCAACAGGAAAAAGGAAAATGAAAAAGGCACAAGGGAAAAGGCAAAAGGCAAAAGTAAAAATGCAGAAGGCAAAATGCAAAAGGAGAAAGGCAAAAGGCTGGATGAAAAAGGCAAAAGGCAAAAGCCAAAGGCAAAAAGCAAAAGGAAAAAGGCAAAAGGCAAAGGGCAGAAGGCAAAACGCAAAAGGCAAAAGGAAAAAGGCAAAAGGCAAAAGGAGAAAGGCAAAAGGCTGGATGAAAAAGGCAAAAGGCAAAAGCCAAAGGCAAAAAGCAAAAGGAAAAAGGCAAAAGGCAAAGGGCAGAAGGCAAAACGCAAAAGGCAAAAGGAAAATGACAAAAATCAAAAGGAAAAAGGCAAGAGGCAAAAGGAAAAAAGAAAAACGCAAAAGGCACAAGGGACAGGTAAAAAAGCAAAAGCAATGAGGCAAATGGCAAAATTCAAATAGCAAAAGAAAAAAGGCAAAAGGAAAAATGCAAAAGGAAAAAGGAAAAAAGCAAAAGGCAAAAGGAAAAATGCAAAGGGAAAAAGGCAAAATGCAAAAGGAAAAAGGCAAAAGGGAAAAAGGCAAAAGGCACAAGGCAAAATGCAAAAGGCAAAAGGTAAAAGGCAAAAGGAAAAAGGAGAAAGGCAAAACGTAAAAGGAAAAAGGCAAAACTAAAAACGCAAAATGCAAAGTGAAAGAGGCAAAAGGCAAAAGGCAAAAAGCAAAAGACAAAAGGCAAAAGGCAAAAGGCAAAATGCAAAAGGCAAAAGGCAAGAGGAAAAAAGCAAACTGCAAAGGGCAAGACAAAATGCAAAATGCAAAAAGCAAGGCAAAAGGAAAAAAGGCAAAGAAAAAAAGGAAAAATGCACAAGGGGGAAGAAGGCAAGAGGCAAAAGGTAGAAAGGCAAAAGGAAAAAGGAAAAAAACAAAAGTCAAAAGGCAAAAGGCAGAAAGCAAAAGGTAAAAGGCAAAATGCAAAAGGCAAAAGGCAAAAGGCAAAACGAAAAAGGCAAGGGGCACAAGGCAAAAGGCAAAAGGAAAAAGGAAAAAAGCCAAAAGGAAAAAGGCAAAAGCCTAAAGGAAAAGGCCAAAAGGCAAAAGGCAAAAGGAAAAATGCAGAAGGCAAAAGACAAAAGGCAAAAGGCAAAAGGCAAAAGGCAAAAGGCAAAGGGCAAAAGGAAAAAGGCAAAAGGCAAGAGGAAAAAGGCAAAAGGCAAAAGGCAAAAGGCAAAAGGCAACAAGCCAAAGGCAAAAGAAAAAGGCGAAATGCAAAAGGCAAAAGGCAAAAAGCAAAAGGAAAAATGCAAAAGGCAAAAGGAAAAAGGCAAAAGGCAAAAGGTAAAAGGCAAAAGGCAAAAGGCTAAAGGCAAAGGGAAAAAGGCAAAAGGCAACAGGCAAAAGGCAAAAGGCAAAAGGCACAAGGGAAAAGGCAGAAGGCCAAATTCAAAAGGCAAAAGGAAAAAGGCAAAAGGAAAAAGGCAAAAGGCTGGATGCAAAAGGAAAAAGGCAAAGGGAAAAGCGCAAAAGGCAACAGGCAAAAGGAAAATGCAAAAGGTACAAGGGAAAAAGCAAAAGGCAAAAGTCAAAATGGAAAAGGCAAAAGGCAAAAGGAAAAAGGCAAAAGGCTGGATGGAAAAAGGCAAAAGGCAAAAGGCAAAAGCCAAAGGCAAAAGGCAAAACGAAAAGGGCAAAGGGAAAATGGCACAAGGCAAAAGGCAAAAAGCAAAAGGAAAAAGGCAAAAGGAAAATGGCAAAAAATCAAAAGGAAAGAAGCAAGAGGTAAAAGGCCAAAGGTAAAGGGAAAAATGAAGAAGGCAAAAGGCACAAGGCACAAGGAAAAAAGCAAAAGGAAAAAGGCAAAAGGCAAAATGCAAAATGCAAAAGAAAAAAGGCAAAATGCAGAAGCCAAAAGGTAAAAGGAAGAAGGCAAAAGACAAAAGGCAAAAGGCAAAAGGCAAAATGCAGAAGCCAAAAGGTAAAAGGAAGAAGGCAAAAGACAAAAGGCAAAAGGCAAAAGGGAAAGGGAAAAAGGCAAAAGGCGGAAGGCAAAAGGGAAAATGTAAAATGCAAAAGACAAAGGAAAAGGGTAAAAGGCAAAAGGCAAAAGGCAAAAGAAAAAAGGCAAAAGGCAAAACACAAAAGGCAAAGGAAAAAAGGCAAAAGGCAAAAGGCAAAATGCAACATGCCAAAGGCAAACGGCAAAACACAAATGGCAACAGGCAAAATGCAAGAGGCAAAAGGCTACAAGCAAAAGGGAAAAGGGAAAAGGCAAAAGGCAAAAGGAAAAAGGAAAAATGCATGAGGCAAAAGGCAAAAGGCAAAGGGAAAAAGTGAAGAGGCAAAACGCAGGAGGAAAAAGGCAAAAGGCAGAAGGGAAAAGGCAAAAGGCAAAAGGCAAAATGTAAGAGGCAAAAGGCAAAAGGCAAAAATCAAAAGGTAAAAGGTAAAAGGTAAAAGACAAAAGGCAAAAGGAAAAAGGCAACAGGCAAAAGGTAAAAGGCATATGGCAAAATACAAAAAGCAGAAGGCAATAGTCAAAAGGGAAAAGGCGAAAGGCAAAAGGTAAAAGGAAGAAGGCACGAGGCAAAAGGCAAAAGGCAAAGGGACAAAGTCAAGTGGCAAAAGGCAAAAGGAAATTGGTGAATGGCAAAAGGCAAAATGCAAAGGGAAAAAGGCAAAATGCAAAGGGCAAAAGGCAAAGGGCAAAAAGCAAAAGGCAGAAGGCAGAAGTAAAAAGGAAAAGTCAACAGAAAAAAGGCAAAAGGCAAAATGAAAAAGGCAAGACTCAAAGGGAAATGCAAAAGGCAACAGGCAAAAGGCAAAAGGCAAACGGTTAAAGGGAAAAGGAAAAGGCAAAAGGCACAAGGCAAAAGGCAAAAGGCAAAAGGAAAAGGCAAAAGGCAAAATGCAAAAGGCAAAAGGCAAACAGCAAAATGAAAAAGGCAAAAGCCAAAAGCCAAAAGGTAAAAGGCAAAAGGCACAAGGAAAAAGGCATAAGACAAAGGGAAAAGGCAAAAGGCAAAAGGCAAAGGGCAAAACGCAAAAGGAAAAAGGCAAAAGGCAAAAGGCAAAATGCAAAGGGAAAAGGGAAAAAGGCGAAATGCAAAAGGCAAAAGCCAAAAGGCAAACGGCAAAAGGCAGAAGGCAAAAGGCAGAAGGAAAAAGGGGAAAGGAGTTATGGTTAATCACCCTGAATTAATACACTCAATAATTGGTGTATCAAAAAGTGTATTCCTATATACAAACAATTTTCAGAAATCATCAACATCAATTTATGTAGCTTGAGTCCAGATACACATTCATTGTATAAGATGTTAGTTATCATGGATTATATGTAATACGCACTAGTTTATATTAGAGATCCACGTTCACTCATATGTTCACTTCCCAATCCACTTGTTGATTCACTGTTACAGGGGTGAGGTCATTGGTCATATATGGGGGAAAGGCAAAAGGCAAAAGGCGAAATGTCAAATGCAAAAGGCAAAAGGCAAAAGGTAAACGGCAGAAGGCAAAAGGCAAAGCGCAAAATGCAAAAATAAAAAGGCAAAAGGCAAAAGGCAAAAAGCAAAGGGCAAAAGGCAAAACGCAAAACGCAAAAGGAAAAATGCAAAGGGCACAAGGAAAAAGGCAAAAGGCAAAAGCGAGCATGCAAAAGGCAAAAGGCAAAAGCCAAAAGCCAAATGGCAAAAGCTGAATTGCAAAAGGCAAAATGCAAGAGGCAAAAGGCAAAAGGAAAAACGCAGAAGGCAACAGGCAAAAGGCAAAAGGAAAAGGCAAAAGGCAAAATGCGAAAGGCAGAAGGCAAAGGTAAAATGGCAAAAGGCAAAAGGAAAAAGGAAAAAGGCAAAAGGCAGAAGTCAAAAGGCAAAAGGCAAAAAGCCAAAGGCAAAAGGCAGAAGGCAAAATGCACAAGGCAAAAGGCAAAAGGCAAAAAGAAAAAGTCAAAAGGAAAAGGCAAAAGGAAAAAGGAAAAAGGCAAAAGGCAAAAGGAGAAGGGCAAAAGGCAACAGGCAAAAGGCAAAAAGCAAAAGAGAAAAGGCAAATGGCAAAAGGCAAAAGGCAAAAGGCAAAACGTAAAAGGCAAAAGGAAAAAAGGAAAAGGCAAAAGGCAAAAGGAAAAAGGAAAAAGGCACAAGGAAAAAGGCAAAAGGCAAAGGGCAAAAGTCAAAAGGTAAAAGGCAAAAGGAAAAAAGGCGAAAGACAAAATGCAAAAAGCAAAAGGCAAAAGGCAGAAGGCAAAAGGAAAAAGCCAAAAGGCAAAAGGATTGAAAAAGGCCAAAGGAAAAACGCAAAAGGCAAAAGGAAAAAGGCAAAAGGAAAAAGGCCGAAGTAAAAACGCAAAAGGAAAAAGGCAAAAGGATAAAGGCAAAAGGCAAATGGCAAATGGAAAAAGGCAAAAGGCAAAAGGAAAAAGGCAAAAGGAAAGAGGCAAAAGGTAAAAGGCAAAAGGAAAAAAGCAAAAGGCAAAAGGCAAAAGGCAAAAGGCAAAAGGCAAAATGCAAAATTCAAAAGGCAAAAGGCAAAAGGCAAAACGCAAAAGGCAAGTGGCACAAGGCAAAAGGAGAAAGGCAAAATGCAAAGGCAAAGACAAAGGCAAAGGCAAGACAAAGGTAGGTGCAGGCCGATTATTTATATATATGTGCAACGATGTGTAGGGACGTGCAGGGATGTAATGTGTTGTATAGGCATGTGTAATGATATGCCTAGATGTGTAGTGGTATGCTCTGATGTGTGATAATGTGCGGAGATGTGCAGTGATGTGCAACAATGTGCTGTGAAGCGCAGTGATGTGCAGTGATGTGCAGTGATGTTTAGTGATGTTTAGTGATGTGTCGTAATATGCAAACATGTGCAGTGATGTGCAGTGATGTGCAGTGATGTAACATTGTGCGGTTTCAATCTCCACAACAATGCTCTCAATCTGTACATATGCGTTACAAATGCCTCACAAATTTCCCAAGACTCTGAATGAGCTCCGCTTGATTATGTGCAAATAATGCTTTTATGACAATATGTTAGCCAATGTCTTATGCTTAAGCACACATGGTTTTCTCTTGTTAAATGTGCACTTTGTTATACTGTAATGTTAGGGCACCCATTATTGGGTGCCTAACATTTGCTTTAGAATGCTTCAATTGTCATGCTTGACATGGTCGTTTTCAAAATTTCACACCTGATTCCTCATGACGTACTCTCTCTATATGAGATGCTCTTCTCATGTGCATGAATGTCGCAAACTATTGGTCTCAACATGCACTCAGCGTTTCCCTATGGTTGTTTTGCTCAAAAGGTAACGCTCTTCTTCTCATCAAAGAATGCAACTTAATGTAATTCATATAACCTCAACATGTAGTGAGCATTTCCACATGGCTCTTTTGCCCAGAAGGGGATGCTGTCCATTTGCACAAGTGTGTTGTGACGACGTTGGAAATTCATGTTCAGTCAACTTGCATTGAGAATTTCCCCATGGTTCTTTCGCCCAAAAGGGGGTGCTCTAATCATGTACACAAATGTTTCACAAAGCCTCGACCAATTTGTGTGACGTTCAAGTGTAACCAAGAGTACGAAGGTCCCTTAGTGAAGAAAGAGATGAGCCATGTACGTAACTTAAGAAAATGGCAAGCTTTCTGTATTTCTTTGCTTTGAGTTACATCATACATGTTTTTACTTGTCTTGTAGATGATGTCACCATTCATAACTTACTGCTTTGAGAGGTCATTTTGTTGGCCAAAAGAAGATAACTTTGGCAAGGGAACACAAGGAATAGCCCCCTCCCTCTCTTGGTTGTAGAGCACAATGTTGTTTTTAGCATCCCTCTGAATTCTCTTTTTGGGGAGGATTCACCGTAAGAATTTTATCACAATGTATAAAAGGGCAAAATGGCTGATATATCCGTGCAAGAGTCAACATAAGCCTGAGATATCCGTGAGTTGAATATTAACCATGCCATATCCAAAAAGTTAAAAAAAAGCCGTGCCCATTGCATGGCCATACCCGATCGGCGATGCAAGTCGCCGATCAAGCAAAGGGAGGTGAGTGATGTGTCACCCCCTATGGGAGACGCTAGACTGCGCGGATGCAAGAGAGCAAGAGACAACAGCTGTTCACCAAGTCAGGTTGACAGCCATGGCGCAAAGAATAGCGTGAGTGGGTAACGACTTCGCAGGAAAAATCCAAACGGAAAAAATAAGAGAGAGTCACGGCTCACAATAGTGATGCCCGTTGGGGAGCGAGCAAGCAAGCAGCGAGCTCGCTCTCACTTGCTCCCCTTCGAGCTCATGGTTTGAACCACAACCTGTTCACACAATTATCCTGAGCCGTTATCCTGGACACTAGGAGAAACTAGTCTGGGTCGATGAGCCAACTTCACCCAGGCTCAGTAAGCACACACTAAAAATAGTAAGCATGCTCGAGAGAGGAGGACCCGCACGAATGGAGTTTTTTGTTATTTTTGGTTGGAGCAGCTTGCTGAGCGAGAGCATTTGCCGACAGAAGGGTCCAGCTTGGAGCACAGTCTCCGCTCTGGTCAATCACCTGCAAAGGTGTGGAAGGTGTGCAGCAAATCCAGAAGTCACAAGGTCGGACTTGACACATAAACCAACACTCCCCCAGGACCCACAGCTGAGCTGCACACAGACTGGCACAAGTACACCAGCGATGTCACAAGGATTAACACACGATAGTACACTGATGCATGACACAACAAGTCAACCCAGTGCATCACGACCGCACAACAAGCCCACTACGGGTACGGCTACCTTGAAGACGTTACTACTCAGTGCCTTTGTGAGAAAGTCTTGCTACTGTCTGGTGTCAACCCACACGATCTGAACACCTCATGCAGCCACACGCTCACGCACAAAGTGATGCTCAACGTTGATATGCTTGGTGCAAGTGTGGTGCATGTCGTCATGCTCAACAATAGCTTTTGTGCTTTGCTTGTCACAATGCAGAGTAATACAGCGAATGGGGATGCGCAACTATTGTAATAGACGACAAAGCCAAACACTCTCACATGTGCCTACGCCAAGAGCAATATACTCTGCCTCACAGGAGTTGCGGGCAACACAACCTTACTTGCCACTCTTCCACGAGATTGCAGTTCCCCCAACAAGGAAGATATATCCAATACAACTGCAAGCATCCACGTCATGCCCCCAATCACTGTCGGTGTACCCATCCGTAACGACTGGCGGTTGTGCACGGTTACAAAGCCCAACCCGTGCCGTTGAGAGAGCATACCTGACAACACGCAGAGCTGCCTCCATGCACAACCTGGGACACTGAGATAACTGGGCACAAAATTCAACAGCAAATGCAACATCTGCTCACGTAGTGGTAGCCAGAAACATTAGGGAGCCTATCACTTGCAGATAATCAGCAACATCCACTGGCTCCCCCAGCTTTGACACGTCCAGTGTTTTCAACAAGCGATGTCCGGCAGGTGTAATTGGTGTGGATGTAGTGGGAATAGGCGCAAGGAGGGCAGCGAATCGCTCCCCTAGGCTCTTGACATTAGGAGCCTGGTTCACATGAAGAATGCGATGGGTGCGGTCACGCTTTATTTCCATGCCTAGAAAGACACGAGCCGGACCCAAGTCCTTCATCTTGTATGCGGACTGTAGCAAGGACTTCATGGATGCAATTGCCTCTTGGCTTGGAGATGTGATGAGCATGTCATCAACATACACAAGGATGGCAGCAAACGGTGTCGACACTAGGGTGACAACGAGCGCAGGATCTGCTGCGCTTTGTCAATACCCTTCCTTCTCCAGAGTGGAGGTAATCTCTTGATTCGAACACCTTGGTGACTGCTTAAGGTCGTAGAGGACCTTACGTAGTCTCCATACTCTGTCAATGTTGTCTGTGAGCCGTGGAGGCAGTACCATGTAAATCTCCTCATTTAACTGTCCGTGTAGGAAAGTGTTGTTGACGTCCATGTGCTCAAGTTCCTAATCATGGTGTGCGACGAGATTGAAAAGAGCTCAAGCAATGGTGAAGCGTCTGACGGGGCCAAACATCTCGTCAAAGTCAATTCCTGAGACTTGAGAGAATCCCATGGCAGTGAGACATGCCTTGTACTTGTCAAGTTCAACGTTAGGCTTGTCCCTTTGTCGAAACACCCTGCGGGCGTCAATGGCCATGCGACTCGGCGGAAAATTGACTAGCTCATTTACGGAATGATCGTCTAGAGCTCTCAGCTCATCGCGCATGGCTGCCTCCCACTGCTGAGAGTCAGGTGCTGCCCGTGCCCGTCGGACTGTGGTCGGATTAGGAGATAGGGGCAACGATGTCGTGGTCGCAAGACTCTCTGCCACGCTGCCAGGCACGGCGGCCTCAAGAGCTTGCTCATGCTTCGTCAAGAGCAGTGTGTATCCAAGAAGAAAACTGGGATGGACAACCCCTGTGGCCAGGCCTAAGGCATCCATGTCGGTTGGCGTAGCTGGCGACTGCCCAAGGGGAGATTGCAAAGGTCGGGAGTGAGACACCGAGACACGGGATGAGTGGGCAGGAAGAGCGCGGAGACATCCACCATGGAAAAAGGGTGAGACGGGTACAAAAGCGAGCAGAGCAGCGAGAGCGGCCATGGTAGGAGCAGGCGGACTGAGGACATGCAATGGAGTAGAGGGCGTTGCAGAGGAGTATACAAGTGAGACAGACTCAGAGGAGGCAGGAGAGGAGGATTGAGCAGGGGAAGTAAGGCCGTTGGACGACAAGGCCTGAGAAGGCACAATTGCTTGCGAGGACACTGGGTCAGACGCCTGGAGACACAACGAGGGAGAAGGATGCACGGAAGGACCGGTAGCAAGGACTACATGAGTTGGAGAGGCAACAGGACCGTCCCCCCTCTTGAAATGAGAGAGCGGGGACAGGGCATCAGAGGGTACAGAGCGACGCAAGTCACAAAGAAAGAAGGACTCGAAGAACAGGGCATCACAAGACTTGACAACCCGTTGGCCCTCCGGATCCCAGAAGTGCTAGGCCTTGGATTGGGAGGAGACACCCCAAAAGGGACAAAGGCGCCCACGTGGGGAGAGTTTGCCCTTGCAAAGGTCCTCGGGTAGCCAGACGAATGCGTCGCTGCCCCAGACACAAGCGAGATGGAGGTTAGCACGAGTGTCGTACCAATGTTTGATAGGAGTGACCGTGCAAGGGAGGGGACCGTGGGGAACACTGTTCCAGACTCAGGTCATGTAACTCATCGCCTCACAGGCGAAGAGAGGTGGGAGACCGGACTCATACAAGAGGATCCTGACACCGTCAGCCAGGGTCCGATTCCAGCGTTCAGAGACCCCATTCTGTTGGGGTGTGTAGGGAGCAGACGTCTCCAGACACACCCCTCATGACTCGAGGAACAGAGCAGTGGGACCAAGGAACTCACCACCACGGTCACTGCAAAAGACACGCACGGACCGCTGATACGACTATCTAGCCTGGAGAATCCAGGACTCAAGGACCAAGCAGGTATCACTCTTCTAATGAAGAGGAAAGATCCAGCAAAAATGAGAGAAGTCATTTGTCAAACATAGGACATACCGCCCAGCAACCCCGAGGAACTCATGGGGAAGAGGTCCCATGACGTAAGCATGGACAAAAGGAGAGCGATGCACCTTACCCTGGGCACAGTCCAAACTGTCAAAAGGGAAAGGGGGCGGGAATGTGGACGGAGACAAGCCAAGAGCAGGTTGGAGGCAAAGCATGCTGGTGACAGCATCACTGTGAACATGTGCAAGCCGACGATGCAAGAGCCGAACATAAACAGGGGAGAGAGAATGAGCGACATGGGCAAGAGAGGAGCCAACAGAGAAGCCAGGGAGTGTAAGCAAGGGGACACGGTAAAGTTCATTACACTTGCCACCCTCGAGAACAACATGACTAGTAGGACGGATACGGATAGAACCAACATCCTGACCGGCGGAGAAACTCATGCCCTGATCGTCAAGTGAGGTCACCGACAGCAGACTGAGCTCCAAGGAGGGCATGTACAGAACGTCAGGCAAGAACAGCACACCACTGGGACCAACGAAGCGGACTACACCCACACCCTAATCGAGGAGCAACTAGCCAGACCCAGTGCGTACGAAGCGAACAGGACCGTCAAGACCCAATGAGACGAAGGAGGTACGATCAGACGTCATGTGGTGGGTGGCCCCAGAGTCAAGGACCAAGAACCCACCAGCGCCACAAAAATGGGGAAGGACACCACATGTGGCAACAATACCAAGAGGGGGACAGGAAGAGTTACAAGCTGCGAGACGGCGCAGGAGAACGAAGGACTGCCAATGCTCAACCCACGAGATAGACATAGACAGGGATGCAAGGACGTGACAGTGGGGGTTTCCACAGTGTCAGTCTGACAGGAGAGACCTCTAGCCAATGCAGTCACACTCTCACCTCCTTGATCGCGAGGGTGTAGACGTTGTAGAAGAGACTGCTCCAGCTGGCGTTGGCCGTCAACGGACGGTGCTGACGACGGAGCAAAAGATCCCGAGGGAGGAGGCAGCCACGGAGGAGCAAAGTAGGCGGGAGAAGGCGGGCTGACGTAGACGGGTGCGACGTACGGTGGCGGCCAGCCCAAGGGGTACAGTGCTAGAGGAGGGGCGAGAGGACGCTGGTAGCGGAATACGCCTGAGCAGAGGAACCGGTCTGCCGAGTTGACGTACTGGAGCCAGAGCCGAAACTGGTCATGGAAGAGGAAGCGGAGCCGCTGCATCGCGCCCAATGGGCACGCATGGCCCGGGCAAGGCGTAGGTCATCGGGTGGTGCCGGGCACTTCCAAGAAGAGTCCTCGGAAGAGCCGTAGTTCCAACATACCACCTCTCCGAGGACACGATAGGGGGCTGTATAAGCGAGCTTCACCTTGCCGTGACCCTTGCCCTGACCACATCCACGACTCTGAGAGGCAAGGGCCGTAGCCGTGGGGGAAGACGTGGAAGTGGAGATGGAAGCAACACTCAGGGATGAGGAAGAAGAAGAGGATGAAGATGTGGCAGTGACAATGGTGACCCCGAAGACGACGGAGCAGTGGACACATTGTTCTGCAGACTGGTCCACCAGGCAGCAAGGCGCTCAGCGGTGAAGTCCCAAAGAGCACCAACGCTAGATGGTGACCTCACAGGCACAAGCAGGGATGCGAGGCGCTGTAGCTCAACAGGTTTGACGTCACGGTGGAGATCAGACAGCTCGGGAACTAGCCCGTTGACCATACTCAGCACTGCTGATAGCTGCCTTGGTGTAGCATCATCGAGCTCGCGGAGGAATTTGAGTCCACGCACCGAATACTCATCAGCCAATTCATTCACACGCATAAGGAGCGTGTTCAACTGCACCGAAAGTGCACTCTGAGCGGCCTGGCCAGTGATGGTGGAGCGGTGGTCCAATATGGTGTACGCACCCATTGGGTCAGCCAGCCACTAAGCAACAGGGTCAGCATTGTATGTGCCGACGTCATCAACAAGCGCTTCGAGCGTAGTAGCTATGAGGGCACGAACTGCGCTGGCGGACTCATCAGGAATAGGCGTGAAGGATGCCAATGCAAGGAGTATTCCCACAGGCGTTCTCCTTGAGCCCAAGCGTAGAAACGCGTCTCCCACGAGGAGAAGACGAGCCCAGCTGTTAGGACTGGATGTTGGGAAAAGAAATGCTGATGCGTGGGAGCAGGGGCAGCGGCAGCAGGGTAGCTGTTGGCAGATGGGACGACAGCACTGTTCATAGCAGATTGGGAAGAGGAAGAACCAGCAGGAGAGCCAGCGGGAGAGACAGATGCAACAGGTAGGCACTTGAGCACAAATGGCAGCTACCTCATCAGCAAAGGCGTCGCGATTGTCATTGGCAACTTTGAGGCGGTCTTGTGTCTCACGCTGAGCCTCACAAGCGAGGTTTAGCTGACGCTGCAAATGAGCGATGATTGTCACCAGGCATGGTGACAAATGTGCGACTCTGCCGGACAAATTTTGGCAGAGTCTCCCCCGCCCCAGTGGGCGTGGGAAAAATGGGAGTGTCTTCTACATGTAGAGGGTGTGCTGTAGGACAACCCATCCCAGTCAGACAGGACAAGCCACTGCAAAGAGAGAGAAAACAAGTAGGCAACACAGGGGCAAGCAAAGGAGTAGCTCACAAGGCTACGGGCGGGGGCGCACTACGCAGGATGGAGAAGAGTGGGGGTACAATGGCAGCGAAGGTTGTTGCCAAGACAGACACTGTCGAAGAAACAGGGACAGTAAGGGCGAGAAGGCCTGTGAGACAAGAAAAACCCAGAGTAGTGAGGACAGCGACGGAGGAGACAAGGGTGATGACGATTCTAAAGGAGGCTGATGGAGAAGATGCTGCAGATATCACTACGGCATCAGTCGAGGTGCGGATCAAAGACGCGGCAGTGGCTATGGCAAATGCTACTGATGCTGTAGCTGATGCAACGGCTGCCGCGGCTACTACGACCTGCATGATAATGTCTGCAGCTGCTTCGGCTATGGGACCAAAGACCACCGCTGTCTCAGTGTAGGCTTCGGTGGCCCTGCCGACGGATGTAGCTACTGGAGCACGGGCGGCCCGTGCTGCTACTGGAAATGTAGCTACAGCTGAAGCTACATCGTCTATTACTATGGCAGCTACACGCATGAGTGTGTCTGAGAGGGCAGTGGTATCCTCCAGGAATGCTAAATAGAGAGAAGCAAGGGAGACGGCCTCAACAGTGATGCCATGCGGTGGCGGATCCACAGCGGGAGAAGTGGGGGGGAGATGCTTATCGAAGAGTGATGCGACGGTGGAGAGCCGACGGTGGGATGACCCCCTCCACCACAATGCAAGCGAGAGCGCAGGCGAGAGTGGTGACGTGCAGCACATCCCTCGTAGTAGTTTGCGAGGGAGAGAGCACCACTTCTGTCGTGGGACGCCAACGTTGCAGGCGGCGCCAACAATGTGGCGCTGTCTCGGAGGCGGTGATGTCTGACGAGCGCGGCGATGGCTGCGGGCCAAGGCTAGGGTGCAGCTACGAGGTGAGTCTCCGTCACCACCACCACTGCTGCGAAGGGGCGTTGGGAGAAGCAGAGGCGTTGGGAGAAGCCTTGGCAGTGGGAGAAGGAACTACCACCACAACTGCTATGTGCAATGTTGTTGTGGGGATGCCGGGGCTTAGGCAGTTGAAGAAACAACTACGGCCTTAGAAGATGCTGCTGTGGAAGAGTGATTATTGGGTGAGTGATGTGTTGCAAAACGTCCGCGGGGTTGTGTTAAACTCCACGGGTTAGCCCGCGAATGGCCTTGCGTTCGCAGGTCTAGCGTGGTCAAGAGCGATGCTGTGAGTAGTCAAGTAGGTGAGAGAGACCAATGCTCGCTGCTGCTGTGTGGTATGTGTAGATGTACATGCGACGGCGGCAGTGGGAGCAGTGGCGGTGGCGGCGGGGTGCAATGGCCGCGGGACATGTAGGACCGTTGGCTGTTCACGCTATCAGCTCTAATACTAGTACGAGATGCTAGACTACGCGGATGCAAGAGAGCAAGAGACAATAGCTGTTCACCAAGACAGGTTGACAGCCATGGCGCATAGAGTAGAGTGAGTGGGTCACAAAGTCACGGGGAAAAACCAAACGAAACAAAAAGAGAGAGTCACGCCTCACAGTAGTGATGCCCGTTGGGGAGCGAGCGAGCGAGCAGCGAGCTCGTTCTCGCTCGCTCCCCTTCGAGCTCGTGGTTCGAACCACAACCTGTTTGCACAGTTATCCTAAGCCGTTATCTTGGACACTAGCAGAAACTAGTCTGGGTCGATGAGGCAACTTCACCCAGCCT
>SZWC01002233.1:180265-208943 GCA_023375785.1 Penium margaritaceum
GGGGGGGGGTGTGGGGGGGAGTGGAGAAAGCAAGTCTCTCCCAGCGGAAAAGCCGGCTTACAGCGTGATGTTTTTTGTGGTTCGCAAGCGGCCATAGTGCCACATGCCCGAGCAAGCACTCTTTTCTGTGAGGGCCTCTGAAGAATATCTGCTGCAATGCGAACGCTCCACCCTGCGTGTGTGAGTTGTCTGCTGACGAGTCGTGCCGCACTTTGCGTTGTTGCCACACGTTGCACGCCTCAGCCGCACAGGCATTGTGGACATTTTGCAAAACGCCTCAGTCGCACAGGCATTGTGGACATTTTGCAAAACGCCTCAGTCGCACAGGCATCGTGGACGTTTTGCAAAATGCCTCAGTCGCACAGGCATCGTGGACATTTTGCAAAACGCCTCAGTCGCACAGGCATCGTGGACATTTTGCAAAACGCCTCAGTTGCACAGGCATCGTGGACATCTGCGGGGTCTCCCCACGGGTCTCCCCTGACATGGACTTGTCCATGCTCCTGTTTCTCCGCGTCTTTATCGTTGGTCAGTGATGGGTCATGTTTTTGCCTTCGCTTCTGCCTTTGCCCCACTCCATTGAGTTGCTCAGGCACAGTCCCCATATACTACGGCTCTCCGGACATAGACCAGTTCATGCCGCCTGACTCGTTCATCGATGGAAGCAAACACCGTGTAGACGAACTGGCGGGCATAATCGACAAACTCAACTCTGACCCAGGTTCGATCTCAGCACAGCAGGCTACTAACTTCTTGTACATGTATGATTCTTTCCTTTTTTGCCCATTCGATGCTCTCCGCTAGTGGGGCTGTGCCCCAGAGCCACCTTAAGCATCAACCGTTGGGATAGTAGCCACCCAACGGCTGCTGACGTGTGTTCTCATGCTGGCTGCATTGCCAGTGGATGGTTTCGGAAAAGCTCAACGGTTTTGTTCGCCAGCGGCTGACGGTCGATGCTCATCCATCCCTGAAAACCACTGGTCTTTTTGGGCTTTCGCATTTTCCCGTTCTTCTTTTCCCTTTCCCTTCTAGGAAGAGCACATCCTGTTCTTGATTTGGGTTTTTTTCTTCCTTTTTCCTTCAAGCGTGTGGTCGCCACCTGTTCCCTGCGATGCATGGAGTGGAGTCTGGCAATGCACTGGTGAACCCAGTCGTCATGCATGTGGCTTGTCGCCTTTCTTTTGGTCATCGAGTCATGGCAGCTGCATGCATTCAACCACACTGGACTGTTCTGTCAGCAAGTGCATGGACGCCTGCCTTCATTGACATGTGCTGCATTGACACTTGCTGCATTTACATGTGCCACACTGGTATGTGGTGGATGAACATGTGCTCCATCAACACGTGCTGCATAAACATGTCGACCATGTGCTGCGCGGACTTTGCATCGGCGTTTTTTCCGGCTACATTTTTTTCATTGCGTCCCGTTTTTTTCATTGCATTAGTTTGGATCAGCTTTTTGATCGCTACCCTATCGAATTGGGAAAACTTCAACTGGATACACGTTTTTTCTTGTGCTACTCAGACATTGGAGGAGTGTATTTGGGTAACGCCCTCGTCGCGCAATGCAGTGAAGCACATGCGCATGCACTGTGCTTTTGTGCAACTTGCTGCAGTGAAGTACATGGACTTCTTCGCCTGGCGCATGTGTGGCGTCTTGGGCTCGTACGCTCACGCTCGAGAGTTAGGTTTCAACAACCTGCCATGCCGCTTGTGTGAGGCCGTCAGCGCCAAGGGCGGACGGTCGTACGTCACACACACATGATCGCCGTTGGAAGAACATTCAAATGCATCAAACGTTACCTTTGAGCAAAGGATGGAAGGTCGTCCCTTGGATGTGTGGTGCAAGAAAGGGCTTTAATTTGCATGTTTTCCGTGAATGGATTGTGCACATGTGTGTGTGGCCCACTCGTGGTGCCAATGCCATCATCTTGGCTCATCAAGTGCAGTGTTGTAGAGAAGTAGCAATATCTGAAGTTGGAAGCGAGAGGGGAGGGAAGAGGGAGGCAAGAAGGGAGGAAGCAATAACAGCCATGCTGCATGAATTGAAAAACTTTGTGACTTGGAACTTTGGAAAGAAACAAGTACAGAGAGAATAGCAGTAGTCATGCACAAGGTCAGTGGAAAAGAAAGCACCATATGTGAGCAGTGAACTCACTAGGGTTTAAAGTAGAATCTCGGGACCCTTTCAGGGTTCACCGCGAGTGTTGGAATAATTGAATAGCAAGAACACTAGGGGTGGGCAGTCTGACCTAGAATAAATGAGATTCCCACAGAATGCTTGTTCATTATGGGACACATCATTCTTCTACAACTCTACACGCATGTCAGGGGATGTGAGACGCTTATAGACAAAACAATGCTCAATATCTTTGTGTTTCCTACAAAAGCAAAGCATAACGTTATGCTGAGGCTGGGTCATTGCCCAGGGATTGCTAGGCATTGCCCAGTCATTGCCACGCATCGCTCAGGCATTGCCAGGCATTGCCCACGCATACCTAGGCATTGCTAGGCATTGCCAAGCATTGCCCAAGCATTGCCAGGCATTTCCAAGCATTACCCAGGCATTGTACGGCATTGCCCTGAAATTGCTAGGCATGGCTAGGCATTGTCTAGGCATTGCTAAGCATTGCTTAGGCATTGCCCAGGCATTGACGAGCATGGCCTAGGCATTGCCATGCATTGCCTAGACATTTCCAAGCATTGCCAAGAATTGCCATGCATTGCTAGGAATTGCCCAGGCATTGCCACGCATTGCCTAGGCATAGCCAGGGATTGCCCAAGCATTGCCTGGAACTGCCCAGGCAATTCTAGGCATTCCTAGGCATTGCCCAGGTGTTGCTAGGCTTTGCCATGCATTGCCAAACATTGCCATGCATTACCAGACATTGCCTAGGCATTGCCAGACATTACTAAGTCATGGCCAAGCATTGCAAGGCATTGCCAAGCATTGCCCAAGCATTGCCGGCATTGCCGAGGGATTGCGAGGCATTGTCCAGGAATTCCCACGCATTGCGAGGCATTGCCGCGCATTACCAGACATTGCCATGCATTGCCTAGGCATTGCCAGGCATTACCTAGGCATTCCCAGGTATTGCCCAAGCATTGCCAGGCATTGTCCAGGCATTGCCTAGGCATTACCAGGCATTGCCCCGGCATGACCCCGCCATTGCCAGGCATTACCCATGCATTGCCAGGGACTGCCCAAGCATTGCCTTGAAGTGCCCAGGCAGTTCTAAGCAATCCTAGGCATTGCCCAGGCGTTGCCAGACATTGCCATGCATTACCAGACATTACACAGGCAATGCTAGGCATTGCGAGGCGCTGCAAGGCTTTGCCCAGGCATTGCCAAGCATTACTAAGTCATGGCCAAGCATTGCAAGGCATTGCTAGACATTGCTAGGCATTGCCAAGCATTGCCCAAGCATTGCCGAGCATTGCCCAGGGATTTCCAGGCATTGCCCACACATTCCCAGGCATTGCGAGGCACTGCCACGCATTGCCTGGCATTGTCGTGCATTGCCCAGGCATTACCTAGGCATTGCCAGGCATTGCCCAGACATTGCTAGGCATTCTCTAGGTATTGCCGAGGCATTGCCGGGCATTGTCCAAGCATTGCCAAGCATTGCCCAGGCATTGCCAGGCATTGCCAAGCATTGCCAGGCATTGCCCAGGTACTGCCACACATTGCCCAGGCATTGCCAACCATTGCCAGGCATTACCCAGGCATTGCCAAGCATTTTCCAGGCATAGCCACGCATTGCCAGGCATTGCAGGGCATTGCCCAGGCATTGCCAACCATTGCCAGGCATTACCCAGGCATTGCCAAGCATTTTCCAGGCATAGCCACGCATTGCCAGGCATTGCAGGGCATTGCCCAGGCATTGCCATGCATTACACAAGCATTGCAAGGCGTTTCCAGGCTTTGCGAGAGATTGCCACGCATTGCCTAGGAATTGAAAGGCATTACCAAGAATTGCTAGGCATTGCCGAGGCATTGCTACGCATTGCCCACCCATTGCAAGGCGTCGCCCAAGCATTGCCAGGCATTAATGAGCCATTGCTAGGCATTGCCAAGCATTCCCAAGCATTGCAAGGCATTGTAAGGCATTGCCTAGGCATTGCCCGGGAATTGCGAGGCATTTCCCAAGCATTTCCAGGCATTTCTACGCATTACCAGGCATTGTCCCACATTCCCCAGGCATTGCTATGCATTGCCCAGGTATTGCCCAAGCATTGCAAGCCCTTGCCTAGCATTGCCTAGGCATTGCCAGGCATTTCCAAGCATTGCCCAGGTGTTGCCGAGCATTACCCAAACATTGCAATGCATTGCCAAGGCATTGCCAAGCATTGTCAGGCATTACCCATGCATTGCCAGGCATTACCCAGGCATTGCCAGGCATTCCCACGCATTGCTCAGGCATTGATAGGCATTGCCCAGGCATTGCCAAGCATTGTCAGGCATTACCCATGCATTGCCAGGCATTACCCAGGCATTGCCAGGCATTCCCACGCATTGCTCAGGCATTGATAGGCATTGCCCAGGCATTACAAGGCGGCATTGCCAGTTATTTCCAGCATTGCCACGAATTTCTAGGCATTGCCCAGGCATTGCCAGACATCGCCAGGCATTACCAGACATTGCCAAGCATTGCCAGGCATTAGATAGGCATTGTGCAGGCCTCACCAGGCATTGCCTAGGCATTGCCCACGCACTGCCAGGCATTGCCCAGGCATTTCGAGGCATTGCCCAGGCTTCGCGAGGCATTGCCTAGGCATTGCTAGGCATTGCCCAGGCATTGCTTGACAATGCTAGGCATTGCGCAAGAATTGTTAAGCATTGCCAGTCATTCCTAAGCATTCCAAGGCATTGCTCAGGCATTGCCCGGGCATTGTCCACGCATTGCCTGTCATTGCCATACATTGCCCAGGCATTGCCTGGCATTGTCCAGGCATTGCCAAGCATTGGTAGGCATTGCTAGGCGTTGCCCAAGCATTGCCAGGCATTGCCCAGGCATTGCCAAGGCATTGCAAGACATTCCGAGGCATTGCCATGCATTGCGCACACATTACCAGACATTCCAGTCACTTTGAGGCATTGCCATGCATTGCCTAGGCAGTGCCAGGCATTGCCACGCATTCCCAGGCATTGCCAAGCATTGCCATTCATTGTCAGGCATTGCGTGGCATTGCCCAGGAATTGCTACACATTGCCCAGGCATTGCCTAGGAATCATCAGGCATTGCCAGGCATCCCATGCATTGCCCAGGCAATCCTAGGCTTTTGACTAGCATTGCTTAGCACTGGTGGGCATTACACGGGCATTGTAAGGCAATGCCCAGGCATTGCCAGGCATTTCCCGGGCATTGCCTGGCGTTGCCAAGCATTGCCAATAATTGCAAAGGCATTGGAGGCATTACCCAGGCATTGCCATGCATTGCCAAGCATTGCCAGGCATTGCCAAGGCATTTCCAAGATTTTTTTAGGCATTGCCTGGCATTGCTAGGCATTGCCCAGGCATTGCCCAGCATTGCCACCCATTGCCTAGGCATTGCCAAGCATTGCCCAGGCGTTGCAATGCATTCCCTTGGCATTGCCTGACAATGCCCAGGCATTACAAGGCATTGCCTAGGCATTGCCAGGCATTTCCTTGGCTTTGTGAGGCAATTTACAAGCATTGCCTGGCATTGATAGGCATTGCTAGGCATTACCTGGACATTGCCGAGCACTACCCAGGCATTGCTTTGGCATTGCCAGGAATTGTCTGGGCATTGCGAGGCATTGTCGAGGCATTGTCGAGGCATTGCTAGGCATTACCTGGACATTGCCGAGCACTACCCAGGCATTGCTTTGGCATTGCCAGGAATTGTCTGGGCATTGCGAGGCATTGTCGAGGCATTGTCGAGGCATTGCCAGGCATTGTCGAGGCATTGCTAGGCATTGACTGGGCATTGAGTAGGCTTTGTTAGGCATTGCCCAGGCATTGCCAGGCATTGATAGGCATTGCCAGGCATTGCCGAGACATTGACAAGCACTACTTAGGCTTTGCTAGGCATTGCCCAGGCATTGCCAGGCATTGCTAGGCATTGACTGGGCATTGAGTAGGCTTTGTTAGGCATTGCCCAGGCATTGCCAGGCATTGATAGGCATTGCCAGGCATTGCCGAGACATTGACAAGCACTACTTAGGCTTTGCTAGGCATTGCCCAGGCATTGTCCAAGCATTGCCTAGGCATTGCAAGGCATTATCCAGGCATTGCTAGGCATTACCCAAGCATTGCCAGTAAATGACAGGAATCGGCAAGGCATTGCCAAGCATTGCGAGGCATTTCCATGCATTGCCACGCGTTGCCTAGGCATTTCCAGGAATTGCCAGGCATTACCTAGGCATTTCTAGGACCTACCCAGGCATTTCCAAGCATTGTTAGGCATTACCAGGCATTGCCAGTCATTATCTAGGCGTTGCTAGGAACTGCCCAGGCATTGCCAAGCATTGCCAGGAATTACCAGGCATTGCCATGCATTGCCCAGGCATTGCGAGGCATAGGCCAGGCATTGCCAGGCAATACCGTGGAATGCCGACTCAACAGGACCTAGCCTACGCAGCGTGATGTAGAAAAGAGGCACATGGAGTTGCTACAACTGGGAGTATTAGCACACCTACCTCCATTGAGAGTGGCATATTGGGCGTAGTTCGAGTTGCATGGTATGCATCATTGCTTGTCGCTCTTCCAGGAGGTCATTGTGTTGTCCACAAGGAAGATGTAACCTATGCACGTACGGGAATCAGTTTCATGTGCCCACTCAGTAGAAAGCGTGTACTGAATGATGAAGAGTGTGGCCTCCAAGTTTTGCCATGTGAACAAGGAAGTCGATGGCAAACATGACAACGGAAAGAGTGGTGGTCACGAGGCACACCAATAACATGGAGGAAAACAGTGCCATCGACCGTGTCCTCCACCTTCGACGCGTCCAACGACTGCATCAACCTATGGCCCCCCTCATGTCATGGGTGTCAACGTTGTCAAAGAAGCCGATGAGTTTGGAGCAAAACGATTCCCTATCCTATGCACACATGCATCCAAGTGAACATGGAACAAGCCTCATTTTTTCCCTCCTAGTCTTACTCTAGTTGCGCCATGAGTTTGTCCTAGCTATGTCCTGTTTACAACCAAATTGTGCTGTGATCGCAAGCATGTTGCACCTAGATGCGACCCAATTGCGCCCTAGCTGCACACTATTTCTGCTCTAGTTGCATTTCAGCTCCATCCAAGTCAAGCCCAAGTTGTGCCCGTTTTGTGGCAAAACTATACCTTTCTTGAATACTGCTTACGCCATAGTTGCATATGCCTAATTCCGCCTTACCCACTGTTCGGAACTCTGCATTCTCTCTTGGCGATATATCGCACGCAATATATTCGGTACTCACTTTACACAAGACATTCTTTTTGCACCCACTTTTCTTGGAGTGCGCTTGATCTTTCGGTACGAAGGATCAAGCGCAATGCTATTCTAGCTTCGCCAAGTGGTGTTGTAAATAATGGAGCTATTAAGGAAAGAGTTGTGTGCTCTGTTGTTCCAGCTTTGTCAGCTGGTTCCATGTAGCACTATGTATTAGTGTCCGCTGCAGAGTGGATGAATCTGATGCTGTTCCATCTTTTTCAGCTGGTTTGGTGTGGAAAGATGTAGTAGTGTTTGCTACTGTCTTGGACAATTCTGCTGCTGTTCCAACTTCATCACCTGATTTATTGCAAAAAGCTGCAACAGTGTCCATTACCAAAGTGGTAGATCTGCTGCCATTCCAGCTTTGTCAGCTGGATTATTCTGAAAAGTTGTAACAGTGTCTACTATCACAGAGCAAAAAACTGTTGTCACTATAGCTTCCTCGTCAGTTGGCTTGTTCCGAAAAGATGCCATAGTGTCCGTTGCCACTGAAGACAAATCAGCTACGATTCTAACTTCATCCGCTACCTTTTTTGGTAAAACGTTGACGTGATGTCCATTTCTGTAGTGGAACAAAAGGTTGCTTTTCCAACTTTGTCAGCTTGTTTGTTGTAAAATTTTGCAGCTGTGTTCGATGTCACCGAGGACAAGTTGACTGTTGGTCTAGCTTTGTCAGCTGGTTTGCTGTAAGAATTCACAATAGTTTCCCCTACCACAGAGGAAAAATCTGCTGCCATTCCAGCTTTATCTGCTGGTTTATAGGTGGTGGAGCACTTCTTGTCCCATTCCAGCTGACGAAGGTAAAATGAAAGCAGATTTGTCCATGACAACAGTGGATAATACTGCAACGTGGTGGAGCACTTCATGTTTTCGGGGGCCATTTTTGTGCTCTGATAGTATGTAAAGATTTGCTGATTATGGATGGGTGAATCTGTTCCAGAATCTGGATGGGCATGGCGTGGATTTTGGAATCTGAAACATTTGTAGATATCTTTCAATTAAATGGAGATGTACCTGAAGAGTTCCCTGAACCGGATGCATGGATGTGGCCATAAGTGTAAACTTGTGGACCCACAGGGTGCCCGCCCTGGATGCCTTGAGATAAAGTCTAGAAACCAAACCTGGAGCAGACCTCTTGTAGAGCCTCAAGCTTGTACTGAAGAAGGCACATGCCTTTGTAGAGGGTGCGTCCTAGGACACTGTCTTGTAGTGTCACAGGATGAGGCTTGTACAAGCATACTATAGAGGGATACGAAGAAATATGAAGGCATAAGATGATGTCTGAAGGCATGTCAAGGCATTTTGGCTCAAGTGATATGAGACCCTTTAAGTTGTCCTTGGAGGGCCTCCTTAGAGGTTCTTTCTCTGGACGTTGTAGACAATTGCATAACCACTTGGGTGGTTACATAACCACCCAGGCTACCTGAAGAGTTACCTGGAAAATTAAGGGTCACCGGCAACTGAAAGGTCACCAGTAAGTTGTAGGAGGTTTAAGTAGTAAGTTGACCAACCACTCTTCAGCTGGGAGTTGAAGGGGCATAGCCTCAAAGGACCTTCAAGTGCACCTTAGATGTTGTAAATGCCAGAATCTCAACCTCGCCTCCCTCCAGTTAAGGAGGTGAATTTTGTTGGCACTTCACCCAAATCCGGCAATCAAAACTGGGTAAATCACAACACACCAAAGACAAACTACTTCTATAGGACAAGAGAGCATGGGGCCAAGATGGCCAGGGAGAATTGGTTGCAAAGAAGCGGTGGTCTGAGTAGACTGTAGCGTGGCCAGGACTTTCTTTAGGTCATCAACCTAATGTTGAAGAGTGAAACAAAGTCAGCTATTGGCATGCTTCGCGTCAGGCTAGCTAAGGTGGACTGCGTGATGCTCACACTGCCCTGTCCAGCCATGGTGATGTTCAACACACCCTTGGTGAAGAATGGAACTCATTCAACCCTAGCACCAAGAATATTTTTTGGGAATGTAACAAAGAAGTGAAGTGATTTTCTTACTATTTAGATACATCCACCCATTCGTGGGAATTTCCTTCAAGGAATACATTGAATTGTCCACTCCTTTTTTCTTATGATTAGTGGCCAGCAACCCCTCCACCCTCACGATGATGAGGATGAAGGCAAATCCATGTAAGCTTGCATATCTTCCATCAAGCTTCTGTCGCTTGTTGGGCTACAACCATCGCTCCTCCTGATAACTTGTTGCCGCGATCGCCGCTGATGTCATTGCAATCACGCTGATGTTGGGTTGTTACTGCCGTTGTGAAATTTTGTTACCATAGATTCATAATTTAGTCGTTCCCATCATCCACGTCTTACTATGGCAGTTTTTATGAGCTACTGGTGCTACGAGCGTTGCTTCGCATTGCTACAGCTCTTTTTGCATGCTATTGTCACTCTTAAATGCTACAATCGTTGACAATGTGGTAGCTGTGGCTATGGTTACTCTTGCTACACTACATGCAAGAGAGAAGGAAAAACTGCATTGTGTTCCCATTCAGCAGCGAGCATGCAAGCGAGTGAGCTATAATCCATGTTTCTTTCCTTTTTGGTGTCCTTGTCATCCTTCTGCATTTTGAGCGGATGACATTGCTCCGCCCGATAAAGGAAAAAGTGAAAGGAGAGGAGTGAGGGAGTAGCCAAGAGGGAAACGGAGCCGCGCAGAGATTTTCCTCTGGCGTTGCATAACCATCATGTGTGTTGGCCCCGCTGTCGGCACACTGCCGCTCTAAGTCGGTCGTACGACCACCTCGTTATCATTTTTTTGGAGCCAATGTTGTGTAAAACATGGTAGTATTTCTTCCGTATTGGGAGCATTTTGACGTGGCCACGAGAGGAGACTAACTTTGTCGGGCAAAATGTGGCAGTTTCCCCCCAATCCTCACGCGTGTAGAGGTCCACCAACGTTGGATGGTACTCGTACGCCATGTATCCTGCTCATTTTGCTACATGTTTGATGCTATGGCTTTGATGCTAACTTGGAAATGGTGTTGACCTTGTCTAGGAAAGATTATATTCTGCAGCATCATGCACTTAGAGTGAAGTGCGGAGCGTGTTGTATTCAGACTCAGCACATTAGTAGTGCATGCTATATAGTTGTGAAAGGGAAAACATGCACTTAATATTTCATGTTACAAGTGCAGATGAAAGTGAGTAGTGACTCAATTATCAACAAGAAGGAGGTTTAATGAGAGTCCCCTTCTACACTAATGTACACCCTCACCTTTGTGAGCCTTGTTACTCAGTCTACGAGTCAATCAGAAAAATCCACATTTTCTTGAAATGTAGAGTTTTCTTGGTGAGCTTTGCTAGGCAACCAACGGCCCCAAACATGGTTGTCATCTTTTGAAAAAAAACTGGACCACAAAAAAACGTGCATGCTGTGAACGTAGTGGGGTGGTCAGTATTAGATGAAAAAATACCACCTGGAAAATTCATGGCTGCCTTAACGTAGGCACACTCCTTGCTACTCTAAGTAATCTTCTACAAATACTGGCAACACGAGCAATGGAGTTGGACGTGTAGTGCTTCTAAGTGGTCTTACCATGGTATGATGTCCACACGTGCTACTCCAGTCAAGAGGTCGAAGTACACATTAGTGAGATAGTACACTTGAAAATCAGGAAATGTACCACATCTTTCTCATCTTGTCTTTGTGCAAAGCTTACCCTAATGATATTTATGTTTGATATTTTTGACATACTATTTACATTTTTTTCCGTCTATGGAGACAGTTGAGAAACAGTTATCTGGGTGGCATCTTAACTTTCACTCAACATAAAATGGTGATTCTTAACATCGGGGTTGAGTAGGCTCAAAGCCGGCACTGGCAGATGATCACGTCCTCAGACATCAACGTGACAAGAATCTGTTCCGGAATCACGCTTTTTCTGAGGTGTGTGACAGTCAGGTCAATCCTCGGTATGGTGGTTGGCTTCCGTCCGGCTTTGACTGCGTGGCTTGAGAGGGTCCAAACCGTTTTTTAGTTCCGTGGGTTGTATTCCTGGTTCCTTTTTGGGTTTGGTTCATTGTGGACGATTTCCAGCACGGGGTGAATATTTTGTGGCACGTACTTGGAAGGTACGTTGATAATTGGGGGAATGACGGCTGCTGAAAGCAAGGCGCTGTGAAATGCTATGAGTAGTATGTTGGATGTTACTCCCTTTCGTGGGTCTATGATGAAGGAAGTTACATCCCACATACCACTCCACAAACCATGTCAATGAACTCCACAATCTTTTCCAGCGACCACCCAGGTACTATGACTGGACCACATTTTGTCTTTAAAGCATCTGTTGTTACATATACCCCCAAGAGAAACACAAAACCAAAAACTTCCTCAACCTCCACTTCACAGAGGAATGACAAACCAAAAAATCAACCATAATCCAGAACCTTAAAAAAAACAGGAAAAAGTGCCTAACTCGGAAGATGGGTCACACAGAAAAAGGAGAACGTTTGAAGAAATGACAACCATGCCTCATCCTAATACAGAACTGCCCGCAAGCATGTAATGGGACATCATATCTCTATAAACTCCCTAAACATGAACAGCTTAGCCAAAAAGGAAAAAAATCCCTTTCCTTAAGAGTTTCCTCCAACTCAATAATCCAAAATTTTGCATCATCGTGGATACACATTTAGACACGGCAAACAAACATGATAAACTCCCCAACATGTAGTTTCAAATTCCACACAAACGAGAAGGATCTGCATTCTGTACAAAGAAAGCGCGGATATTAGTATTCAGACTCAAACATCCACAAACAACCACAGAATCCTACAATTCTCTTGTAGTACCCATGACAACCCACTGACTCTAACCGCTATTTATGCACCACCACACCTCAAACAAAGAAAAGCTTTCTGGAAAGAACTGGACGAATGTTTAGCCAACAACAAACCAAGTTCCTACTCGGAGACCTTAATACGACACGCTCCTCCCACGACAAAGATCCACAAGAACTCTCCAAAGACTCCCATCTACTTGCAAACTTAATCCATACACAAGACCTACAAGACAGCTTCAGAACAATCAATCCAACAAGTACCTTTGACACATTTCACTCTGTTGCACATAAATCATCGTCCAAAATTGACCACATCTATCATGATGTCCCAAATTCTCATAGAATTCAAGAAGCTACACACGCCGTTTTACAATCATCGATGTCAGACCACATTGCAGATCCAACGGTTGAACTATTGATTCTCCCCCAAAATCAAAAAAGGAAAATATCTATGGAAACTAAACATATCACTACTCCTCAAACCACTGGGTCAAAAACTACTAAAAAAAACACAGTAACGTATGGACTACATGCAAATCACCAATCAAAAAGTTTCTAAAATCATAAATCATTGAAGAACACAAACATAAACTCAAAGCTATCAAAGAGCTTAGCTAAAAAATTAACCACCTACAACTAGAGAAATGTCTCAATCCCCCAAACCATAAAATCCAATCAGAGCTATACACATGCAAATAAAAACTCTGTAGATACATCCTCTCCAACCAACAACATGCACACAGAGAAGCACAACTCTCTTATGTTAAAGCTTCAAAAATGCCTCAAAACTACCTTCAAACCATACCAAAGCAATGAAAGAAAAACATCTATTACCACCCTAAAGAATACAGATGGGGAAACAACGACCAATCCAGAACAAGTAGCACATATCCCCATGGACTTCTATAACAACCTTTTTACACAACCAAAAGTACATCTCACTCCACCACAAATGTCCCTCCTTAGACAAAACCCCCATAATCTATTACAAAAACCACACGAATCATTTACATCAGAAGAAACCGTCACAAGCATTGTTTGAATGTGTGAGAGTGTGTACTCTCTAGAGATTTGGCCTTGGTGTGTGGAGAGCACAGTCGCAGCGGAAAGATAGACTTGGAGAAGTCTGGAAACCAGAGATGGAAAATACAGGTTAATGAGAAAGAATTCAGTACAGGGTATTTATACAGTCCAGCCAGCTACCCCAGGCCTCAGCCTACTGCTTTCCTAGCTTGCTACAACAAGCTAATTGCACCTGAACTCTGTGCCCTACTTGCACCTAGCTCGGTGCTCTACATGGACCCTGTGTCTTGTGCGAGAAGTCTCCGGCCGTCGATCGTCCAGATCGACGGTCTGCATTGTCTCTTGGCGAGCCGCCGCGTCAGCTCGACGCCTCTCGGCAGTGGGTGTCATTGCCCTGCTGCGTTTTCCACCGGTGGCAGTGCGGCCGTCACGCAATTGCTGCCACCGGAACTCCTTCCGCAGTTGACCGCGCACGTTGTCGAGAGCCCCCCTCCGAGACAAACCCCTCGGCAGGTTGCGTATACTATACGCTCCCCGTCGAGAGGGGCAAGGCACCCCCGTGTGGCGTATTCGGAACGCCGCGTGGGGGTTCACACGAAACACACCCCTAGCGCCGGCCTGAACTCCACGCCGGTGCTCGCTCACGCGCTTGCTCCTCCTCCTCCTCCTCCTCGCATCGGCAGTCGACGGAGTTGAGCTTGACTGCGACCTGGATTTCCGAAAAAGCAGAAAAAGGCCCACGTGCCCCTCAAACGTGGACAAGGCCCTGAGTATGCCAGAAAAATCAGGGTACCTTGTTATATTCACCCTCCCCGTCAGAGGCGTGACGTCCTGGCGCGCCTGAGGTACTCCTGAAGAGCAGTATTCGTACCCCCGACGTGGAAGTTGGCCTCGGGCTCCCAAGAGTTGTCCTCCGCCGGGTACCCCTTCCACTGCACCAGGAACTCGCGCCGTCGTCCCCTCTGGCGGTCTGCCAGAATCTTTTCCAGCTCAAACTCCTCACTTCCTTCAACCTGGATAGTAGGAGGTGGAGCTGTCCCACGACCCTGGAAGAAGGTGTTGGGATCACGACAGGCACGAATCAGGAAGATGTGGAATATCGGATGGATGGTGTAGTGAGCCAGCAACTCCAGCTTGTATGATACAACCGACGACTTCTCGAGAATGCGGAACGGACCCACCCATCATGGCTTCAATTTGGGACTCCCAACTCCCATCAGCTGAAGGTTAGCAGAGTTCAGCATGACCTGATCGCCCAGTTGGAACTCCTCCACAGAGTGATGCTTATCCTCCTGCTGCTTCTGTTGCTTCTGTGCCTTGAACACTCATTGCTGCACCACGTCCTAAGTGGTGGCAAACCCTTCAGCAATCTGTTGCACAGCCGAAAGAGATGTTGCCGTGGCAAGGGCGGTTGGGCTCAGTGGTTGGTGGCCATAGACTACCTCAAACGGTGACTTTTTTGTTACTACTGACATTGCTGTGTTTTGGGCAAATATTGCCACTCCGAGCTTCTCCTCCCAACCCTCTCCATCCGTTGGGACCATGCTCCACACCAGTTGCTCCAAAGTCTGGTTCGTGCGCTCTGTCTGCCCATCGCTCTATGGGTGGTATGTCGTGGTCAGCTACACCCACGTGCCCAGCTTCTCCATGAGATCTCTCCAGAATCACGAAGTGAAGCGTGGATCGCAATCTGAGACCACCGACTGCAGCACTCCATGTAGCTTGAAGACATGACTGAGGAGGAGTTGAGCTCTGATACTCTTAGGACATGTGATGAAATGTGCCATCGTGGAGAAGCGGTCCACCACCACCAACAGTGTGGTGTTACCCTGTTGCGTCAGAGGCAACCCGCCAATGAAGTCGAGCGAGATGTCTATCCATGGCCTCTCTTGTTCAGGAAATGGTTGCAACTCCCCTCGTGGCTTGTTCCTCCACGCCTTGATGCGTTGGCACACATCGCAGCTTCTCACAAACCTCTCGTAATCAGTTACCATTGACAACTACCATTATTGACGTGCCAAGGCTTTGAGCGTCTTATCGAAGCCGAAGTGAACCGAGAAGTGGATGTCATGCACCTCCTCCAGCTACAATTGCTTCAATGGCGCATATTGTGGCACGACAATCCTCCGCTCCTGCCCCCTTTGCCAATATACTCTATCCCACGTGGCGTCTTTCTGCGCACCACCCGTGAACTCACTATCCACGCCATAGCCGTGCTTGAACAGGCTATGCATGACTGGAGATCCCATCAGCACTGAGATGGCATTGAGGCTCAAGTCCGGCCTCCGCAAAAGAGGATCTGCTGAGTTCACCTTCCCAGGCTTGTACTGGATCTCATAGTCAAAACTCCCTTCCAAGAACGCCATCCAGCGATTCTGTCGGTGACTGAGGTCTGGTTCCGTCTTCAGGTACTTCAAGGCGTAGTGATCCGTGAAGACCACATAGCGTCGCGACTTAAGGTAGCACCTCCAGTGCTTGAATGCATGGATCACCGCTAGCATCTCCTACTCATGGATCGCATAGTTCAACTATGCCCCTCGCAACTTGCGAGATGCGTACGCAATCGGCTGCGGCCCCTTCCTGTGATCCTGCATCAGCACCGCCCCAATGGCATAGTCACTTACGTCCGTCGCCATGACGTACTCCTTGGATGAATCCGGATGCACGAGAACCGGAGCATCACACATTGCACCCTTGAGCTCCTCAAATCTTGTCTGCTCCTTCACGCCCCATTCCCACTAGTGATCCTTCCGTAGCAGTTGGGTCAGCGGCGCACCCTTCTCTGCGTATCCCCGGATGAATTTTCGGTAGTAGTTAACAAACCCTAAGAAGACCTGGATGTCTTGCACGCACTTTGGTGTCGACCACTGCTTCACTGCTTCCACCTTTTTGGGGTCCATGTGGAGACCCTTGCCACTCACCATGTGCCCAAAGAACTCTACCTCTCGCTTCTTGAACTCACACTTGGAGAGCTTGGCAAATAGCTTCTCTTTTCGAAGAATGTCCAGCACTTGCCGAAGGTGTTGCTGATGCTCTTCTAGAGTTCGGGAGTAGATGAGGATGTCGTCGAGGAAAACCACCACAAATTGGTCCAAGTAAGGGTGGAAGATCGTGTTCATGAGGCTCATGAACGTTACATGAGCGTTGGTCAATCCAAACGACATCACAAGGTACTCATAATGGCGATACCGCGTCCAAAATGCTGTTTTCTCCACATCCTACTGCGCAATCGGAATCTGATGGTACCCCGAGCGCAAGTCGATCTTGCTAAAGTATTCCGCTCCCCTCAGCTGGTCAAACAGCTCCTCGACCCTTGGCAGCGGGTACCCATTCTTGATCGTTACGTTGTTCAGTGCGCGATAGTCCACGCACATCCACAGCTCCCCTGTCTTTTTCTTCACAAAGAGGACCGGTGCAGCATAGGGTGACACCGATGGTCTGATGAACCCCTGCTCCGTCAGCTCCTCCAACTGCTTCTTCAGCTCACCCAGCTCATTATCACTCATGCGATAAGGTGCCCATACCGTTGGAGTTGCTCCTGGAACCAGCTCAACTCTGTGGTCGATGTCCCGCTTTGGTGGTAAACCCTTTGGCAGCGCAGCAGGAAACACGTCACTGTAGCTGTCCAACACTCCTTTGACACCGTCCGACAGCTCTGCTGCTGTTGCTTTCTGCTGCTCTCCCTCTTGTTGCTTTGCCTCTTCTGCCAACACTTCCGCCTCTTCAACTGCTCCCTTTTTGCCGCACCCACACAAGGTACACTTGGTCCCCCTTGCGCTGACAGCACTTCAGATTTACGTTACTCAACCACGTCACCTTGCCTGCCTTAGAATCCTTCTCCTCAACCAACAACGGCAAAACAATTTGCTTTCCGCATTTCTTCACTTTCACCTGGTTGCGCACCCAATCTACAACAAGATTCCACCGGTGGCGGCAGTCACACCCCAAAATAGCGTCGTAGGTGTCAATCGGGCACGTGTAAAAGATTATCTCGCACGACAGCTTGCCCAGACGGATCCTCAGAGGCTTCAGAGGCAGTCCGCACTCTAGCTCCCCTTGTACCAACTTGGCCGTAGTTGGCTTCCCGAGTAGCCGTGCTAGCTCCAACATCTTTGCAAGCTCGTCGTTGAAGAATGAGTGCGATGCGCCGCAATCCAATAATGCTTTAATCTGTCGGTGAGTCTGGCGCCCCTCGCCGTCCGTAGAACGAGCCGATGAGATTTCGGCTTTGAGGAGGATTTCTGGAACGCTCATGCTTCCTTCGCTCCATAGCAATACACTTGGCAGCTCCCTAGTTGTTGAAGGACTTTCGGGGCTGGTGTTCACTGATGCGGATGAAGCTTCCCCAGCAGTTGGCCGTCTGCCACTCACTGCTGATTGTCGTTTCCATGCTACTTCTTCTTGTAGTCCTTCTTGTGGTGCCCAGGCTTCCCACAAATCGAACAGTTCCCACCATGCGGCTTACTCTGTTGCTAGCCTCCTTGCACTACGTCGATCTCCATGGGGTTGGTTTGTTGGTGTCGTGCTTGACGCTGATAATTCTCCTGCTTCTCATAGAAACCCCCTCGATGGTAGCGTAACGCGTCAATGCGCTCGGTGGTGGCCACCATCGCCTGGAACTCCGTGATTCTACTGAGTGCTAGCGTGCGCTGAATTTCCGCCTTCAAGCCGTCATGATACTTGTCTGCCATCTCCGGCTCACTCATGTCATCGATCTCCAAGCACAATGCCAAGAAGCAGCATGTGTACTCCTGTACCGAGCCGATCTGCTTCAGCTGCTTCAGCTTGTTGCGCGCGACCATGGAGGCGTTCACGAGATCAAACCAATCTATGATGGCTTCCTCAAAGTGCGAAAATGTCGTCGGCACGCGAGCTTCAGCTTGTCCTGTGCCTGGCTGCCACAACACGGCATGTTGTAGAGCTGCGTTCCTACCTCCACCTCGAGTGGCCAGCATATTCAGCTGCCTCCACCACTCTAATGCTGCTTTGCGTAGCAGTGTCACCGCGAATGACACATGCACAGCATCGTCCTCTGGAGGGTGACCCAGAGCTCCAAAGTAGTTGTTCATCCCAAACAACCAGGTCCGAACGCTCGCTCCCTTGACAGAGGGATTCAACAGTTCTGAAGCCTTTGGCTTTGCTCTTGGCGGACTCCTTGACCGGGCCGCCCGAACCTATCCAGCATCAGTCATGTCCCGCAAGTCAGCCATCTGCCAATTGAGCTGCTCATTCTCCAGCTTGAGGGCTCCCAGCTGCTCTATGATCTACTGCACCGCCTGCTCCATGGCTCTAGATGACTTTTAGCAACTGGAGATCCTTCGAAAGAATTTAGCAGCGTTTCGGCAGCAATAAAAAAAAATTCCGGCAGCAATTCGGCAGTCCAGGATGAAAATCTGACGTCTTCGAAGTGCGTGGGAGTCACCCGTCGTCTCCCGTGCGCGCACGGTAGGCCATGTGGATGCTCTAGAAACGTAGAGAATTTTCCAGAGGTTGGCTCGTACGTTGGCTTCGAAGTCTGGTCCAGCAAGCTCCCTCTCGATCAGCCTCGACGTCGTCCGGCGTAGTCCGTGCCTTCGCTCCTTGAAGTTTGGCGACCTCTGGTAGCGCTTTTGCCAAACGTGTGGCTCTAACTCAAATACGAGATGTGAGAGTGTGTGCTCTCTGGAGATTACACCTTGGTGTGTGGAGAGCACAGTCGCAGCGAAAAGATAGACTTGGAGAAGTCTGGAAAAAAGAGATGGAAGATACAGGTTAATGAGATAGAACTGAATACAGGGTGTTTATACAGTCCGGCCGGCTACCCCAGGCCTCAGCCTACTGCTTTCCTAGCTTGCTACAACAAGCTACTTGCACCTGAACTCGGTGCCCTAATTGCACCTAACTCGGTGCTCTACATGCACCCTGTGTCTTATGAGAGAAGTCTCCGGCTGTCGATCGTCCACATCGACGGTCCGCATTGTCTCTCGGCGAGCCGCCGTGTCAGCTCGATGCCTCTCGGTGGTGGGTGCGGTTGTCCTATTGTGTTTGCCACCGGTGGCAGTGCGGCCGTCGCGCAGTTGCTGCCATCGGAACTCCTTCTGCACTTGACCGCGTGCGTTGTCGAGAGCGTGCCTCCGAGACATAACCCCTCGGTAGGTAGCGTATGCTATACGCTGCCCGTCAAGAGGGGGAAGCCACACCCGCGTGGCGTGTTCGGAACGTCACGTGGGGGTTCGTGCGAAACACACCCCTAGCGCTGGCGTGAACTCCACGCCGTCGCTCGCTCCCGCGCTTGCTCCTCCTCCTCCTCCTCACATCAGCGGTCGATAGAGTTGAACTCGACCGCGACCTGGATTTTCGAAAAAGCGGCAAAAGCCCCACGTGCCCCCGAAACGTGGACAAGGCCCCGAGTATGCCGGAAAAATCAGGGCACCTCGTTACAGAATGACTCAAAATAAGGCACCAGCTCCCGATAGAATACTGGTAGAATTCTACCAACAAAGTTTAAAAGGTATAGCCAAACAACTCTGAAAGGCTTTCAGGTCTTTCCTACAAAACCCAAAATTACACCCACATTTCACGTACTCTGTCACCTGCTTGATTTTCAAAAAAGGTGATCCAACAGAAATAAAAAAACTACTGCCAATCTTGCTCCTCAACACAGATTACAAAATACTTGCAAATGTCCTAGCCAATAATTTATTCCCCGTTCTACCACATGTAATCAGCCCAGAGCAGACTGGGTTTGTTCAAGGTCGAAGCATCAAAGACACACTATCTTGTATACTCGACGTACAACACTGGTCTTCATCAACAAAAAAACCTAACCTCCCTACTAGCTGATTTCGAGAAAGCTTACGACACCCTGCTTAGACCTCATCTATACAAATCAATGTCAGCCATGGGCTTTCCTCCATTATACATCTCATGTATCAAAGCCACGCTACATACAACAAGAACCAGTTTCCTCCTAAATGGTAATTTAACACTCCAAATGATCACAAAAATGGGTGTCCGACAAGGCTGTCCGATTGCTCCCTTTATCATTGCAATGGAGCCTCTGAATCAATACTTTTCACAATTCATCGAAAAACTCATCAAAGATTCCCATCAATGCCCAAGCTTTGGGGCATATGCGGATGACACGACTGTACTCGTCAAGGATCAGTTTAACGTGGACAAAACCACACATATCCTAGACATTAGCAAATCACCTTCATGGCTAAAAGCAAATACAAAAAAAGACAATCCTTTTCCCCGGAGGGCCCCACACATCAGCACCTCCCTCCACCCAATACCAAGAATCACTTGATCCACAACGAGTCCTCAATATAAATATAGATCATGACCCCTATAACTCAAGAATGTGGATGAAATTTGAACAACAAATCAAAGCCTCAGCAACACCTTGGAGAAACTTGCATCTCTCGCTACAAACGAAAATCAACATTATCAACAGTTACCTCATACCGAACTTCCTCCACCACTCGGACTTATGCCCACACCCTCCCAAAATCCTTCAAAAAATTCAAGACACCATACTCAAATTTCTCTCTGCATCTAAACAAGAAGAGAAACTGAGTTTCGTTAACAAAAACCTAGCTATCAACAGTTGTGAAAAAGGAGCACTTGGTGTCCTTTGACCCTCAACACTGATTCAGGCACAACAACCGTTACGAGCATATCAATTTCTCCGACCAAACCAAAATTCATGGAAACTTGTCGCCACAAACGCAAACTAATTCTTTACAAAAGGCCATTTTTTCCTCTCACACCCTGATATTCTAAAACTAAAAAAACAACTCAACACAAGGTGGACAACAACATTGCTTTCCTAGCTCTAGAAATCATTCATCAGTACAGAGATGATTTGAAGCTATACCTAAGGAGACTATGCTCAGCCAAAAAACAAAATGCAACAAAAAACATGGTCATCGAACTCACAAACCGATCAAAAGCCTTTATGCCACACCAGTTAAGATACCCAATATACAATAATAGTAAAGTGGGGTCAATCCTAAAAGCACTAGCACTAGCGAATCGTGTCGATATGAGCCAGGGGACGTTATAGCTGTTATGTCCGTGCAAAGGTCAACATAAGCCCGAGATATCCGTAAGTTAAACATTAACCACACCATATTAAAAAATGCCATAACCATTTTGATGGCTATGCCCGATCGAGCGAAGCGAGGGGGGTGATGCGTCACCCCCACCGTCGCGAGAATCGCGAGCGATCGATTAGCCTTGTTTTTGGTCTCGCAAACCCCCATTTGCCGATTTACATTTTTCTTTGTTTGCGCGGGCCTCGCCCGCGCAAACATGAAACCTTGTATCCGCTGCTTGGGGTTTGCAAGTCCAAAGAAAAAGAGGCTAATTACTTACTCGGAATCAGGCGAAAATGCCTGTTTCGAGTCTTTTGTTGAGAAAAACTCATTGTCATACATGCAAACGGCTTTCAAAGCCTACCCCAGATTACAATCAATGTTTTAGGGTATTATCGTTACGCTTACTCCTGGTTGGCCCTAAGGTGTCTTGGACCCCCGACTCAAAACATTCGCGAACATTTGTGAGAGAAGTCACAAACGCTCTACTGAGAGGTTTTTTATTTTCGTTTCATATCGGACGACGTTAGCATGTTGTCGTTGAATGGCATGCGGGGTTGACATAATGTATTATTGGGATATAACCTATTTTTTGCATGGACACTGGATACAACGTTCATGAATAGCGAAAAAGTCCCCGTTTTGGATATGGTGTGATTAATGGTGCGAAACGTGGATGTTGCAATTGTTTTCGAGAGCACAAATGCTCCGGTGCCCATCGTTTCGCCAAATAAAGCATCGGTGTCCATAGTCGAAAACGAAGTGACGGAGGTGTCCGAAGTCGAAAACGAAAAGACACCACTGTCCATAGTCGAAAACGACATGACAGCGGTGCCCATGTTTTTCGTCGTGCGAGCGAAAAAGGAAAAAAATGACAACTGTACCCACGCCCTCGAAGTCGAACTTCGCCGACTTCGAGGGCGAAGTGGGCGACGTTGACACAGGCATCACCGATGTGAGACGTCACCCTGCCGCGAGTTTTGGTAATCGCAAGTGCGAACTCCAAAACTCGCGACAGGGTGCGCCACATCTCGCAAACCCATACATATAACCGACAAACCCCCTAGTTACACTGGGGGGTTAGGGCTTTATTTTTTACTTGCCCGGGCATCTGCCGGGCCCCGCGGTAGCGGGGCCCGGCAGATTCCCTTTCTGTTATCACACGTGCGCCGCATACCGCAACCCCCCCCCTAAAACGGACAAACCCCCAAGTTACACTGAGGGGTTTGGATATTATCTTTCTTCGCGCACAATGGGCATCTGCCAGGCCCCGCTACCGCGGGGCCCGGCAGATGCCCATCGTGCGCCGCATCCTACAAACCCCCCCAAACCTATGACAAACCCCGTCGTTTGTCATAGGTTTGGGGGGGTTCGGCAGGGTCATCGCGAGCTCGCAGGGAGGATTCACCGGGAAACTCCTCCTGCAAGCTCGCAACGACCGGCGAAGCTCAAAGTCAAAAAACATGTCGAATGTGATATATACATGAAATATATAACAACCGTGCCCGTTTTCGCTCGCGCGACAAAAACCACGGGCACCGCTGTTATTTGTTTTCTGACTACGGGCACCGCATGCTTCTCGCTTTCGACTTTGGGCACTGCATGCTTCTCAGTTTCGACTATGGACACCGCTGCTTTATCTGGCGAAACGATGGGTATATTACTACTCCGTCCTTTTGGATATGGTGTGATTAATGGTGCAAAACGTGGATATGGCAATTGTTTTCGAGAGTTCTGTGGATAAATGGTCACTCCCCCGTGAGCAAGGACTACATAGATTGAACGGTAACTGAAGACAACATTAGCAGTGAAGACACAAATCCAGACAAGGTAAGAGTAAAAACCCAAGATTTTCAATAATTACCATGATATATCTTGAAGAACTGTTTTGGTAGCACTTAAATAATGTCAAAGAAAAACACTTTTGATCAACAAAGTCGACTAAGTTTTCAAACATGGTAGTTAAAGACCAGCGGGGTAGGACATAAATAAGGCCAACAAACGAAGTTGTCCTCTTTACTCAAGAATTGAATGGTCATCTATCCCTCTCTCTTTTCACCATGTGCAGGAAACATCTGTATCGTTTTCCATGTTTGTCTACATTAGTATTGTTATGGAGAAAGGATCAAACTACGAGCGACCTCTGGTCCTGGTCCCCCCAGCCTCTTGGGAATGACTTTAGGCAAAAAGAAGTGCAAACTAGTATAATTGCCTATGTTATACTCCCCTGCTTATGCGAAGCGATCGCTTTCCCTTTACTTAAGCGCTAAGTATTTAAGTGGAATCCTCAACAGGCCAAGGCTTCGATCCATCTGTAGCTCCTTAAGAAATACTTCTACTTCAAAATTTTTTAGAGGAGTGCTGACATCAAGTTGAGTCAACATTGTCACTCGTTGCACGAAAGGTAATCAAGTCGTGAACCTTGCGTTAACAACCCCCTCATTGCAATAGGGAAAAATGTTTTCTAATCCATATGAAGTTAAGGTTTTTGGCAAGAAGAATTCTTTCAGATGTGAGTGGCTGAATTTACAAGAACTCATCGACATGGGCGACCTTTGATATGCCCCTACAAAAAAAACTAACATTGCATTGTAACCAAGGGGTTTCTTTGTCCAAGGTTGTTTCTAGCGACGTAGATTCCTCTAAGTTAGTCGTTGAAGGGAAATGTTTTTTAAATGATCTTCATGCTGATTCAAATTCTTGTTGCCAGCGACGTAAACGATAAAAAGGGTTTTTTGGGTAGGTTTCTGAAAATATTAGGACCTCATGTCGGAAGAGAAAAATAATCTTTACAGAATGTTACACAAATGATTTTGGATTTTTGTGAAACTACTTTCCAGATGAATCCACAGACCTATTCTGGCCTCCTATTGTGGAGAGTTGTCTAGGTGTCCCGAAAAGAAAGGGCATGGCTCGATCAAACCCCCACAATGTTTTCAACATGCACCAACCAACAGGACTGGTAGCCTGAGCCGTCGCCAAGCCGACAGCAGCTGTCGACAGCCCATCCACCACCCAACCCATCCGCAACAGTCAAGCCGTCACTCCCTTTCTCTCACTCTCGTTTTACATCTGCGTGCAGATGTGTAGAGCAAGGTGCCATGCTCGCTTCACGAGGCGTCTAGTGCGTGTGTGCCTGTGGGTGACTCTGTGCGTGCGTCGGTCTGTGACACGGCAGGGTGGGGGACACTGGCCGAGGGACTAGTGTGTCGTGCTGCCTTGCCTCCGTTCCCGGTCGACATCACGAGTGAATTGAAAGCAGGCGGCTGTCGCCTCTGTTGACGGCCAGAGTCGCAATGCCGGTTCCGGGAGATGGTCTCAGTGGTGGTCTCGCACACGAAGACGTAACGCCGACCCTGACAGGCGGCCGGTGCAGCGACCGTTGACGACGTCCGGGGACGCATCATCCGCTTTCTGTCTGCTCTCATCAATGTTATGTTTTTCCAGAATTGTGGCCCCAATCGCACCTGCGTCCCTGTTGGTGATCGAGTGAGCAATCGAGCTCAGCTGATAGAACCCGTTCTAGTCAATCTCCCATCCTCGTTGCCGGGATCCTGGACCTGGCTATCAATGGCGGGACCAGCAGGCGCTGCGGCGGAAGCAGCAGTCGTCTTCGTCATAGAGGATGATGATGGTAGGGACGACGTCGGCATGGACACCTCAGCAGGCCCCACACCCGGTATTGTTGCAAGATCGGTAGGGACAACGTCGGCAGGAGAGATGGAGGGTGGAAATTCCAGCGTAGGAGAGCCACCTCTTCCTGTGTCGACGGCAGCAGCATCAGTAGATGCTGCTGCTGCTGCTGCAGCCGCAGCACCAGAAGCACAGGGAGGAGGAGCAGCAGTTCCCGCAGCAGCAGCAACTGGCGACACCCACAGCATCCAGTTTCAGTTGTCTTACCGTAACGCTCCCTCCACAACGCTTGCTGCGCCGAATGAATTATCTACTGGGGTCACAGTAGTGGGTCGTGATGAATGCTCACCGTTCATACCCAAGCAAGCAAACGGACAAATCCCCCAGCAGCAACCAAGCAAACGCAGCAGGGCTGACTCAAGCATGTCCTACTTCGTTGCGGCTGCTGCAGCAGCAGCCTCACTCCTGCTATCCCGATGGCGCCAGAGTGCTGCATTCCGCTACGCAGCAATGGGCCTTGCTGCGGTGGTCGCAGCTGCTGCGCTCGTCGTGTGGGCCATTCCTCTCGTGCACAGTCTGCTGCACCCGCTAGGGTTTGAGCGCTCACTGGTGCAGCAGCACTGGGAGAAGCAGGCTCTGGGTTCATGGGGGAGGAGCGGGCCTGCTGTGACGGAGGAGGGCTTTGATGTCGAAGCAGCAGCCAGGTGTGTCCGGGTACTGCCCCAAAATGCGGAAGGAGCGAAGTGTGCTGCCTTGAGCTGCCTGCATGCGTTAGCTTACGGTCGTGGTGCTTGCTTTCCCAAGTGCAATGTTGGAGAGCAGTCCTTTGCCTGGCTCTCCCGAAGCCATCGAGCAGATTAGCATGAGCATGCATCCTGTCAAGTCTGCAGCCATGCACTTCCTGGCATGCTGGTGCGTGTGGATGGAAAAGTATCTTTTAAGCGCCTGCCAAGATATTTCTTCTTCGAGGGATTTTTTGAAGTCATGGCATGCTGGTGCTCGTGGATAGATGCACACGTATGCACGCGAGCATGACCATGCCGTCGGGGCTGTGCTATGGCATGATCGTCTGCATGGACATGGCAAGGAGCTGCAAAAGCGTGGCAGGTCACACTGCATTTCCGTCGCACTGCATGTCCTTCGCACTGCATGTTTGTTGCAATGCATGTCCATTGCACTGTATGTCCGTTACACTGCATGTCCGTTACACTGTATGTCCGTTACACTGCATGTCCGTTGCACTGCATTTCCGTTACACTGCATGTCCGTTGCACTGCATGTCCACTGCAACTGCGGTTGCCATTTGCAGGCATTGTGATCGTACATCATGGTATGTCATCTTGCATCTTCTGCACCTGCTGACGATGCATGCTCACTCGTGTGGAATTTTGCAGAAAATTTCAGAACGTGTGGGTTTACAAAAAAAATATGAATTGTGTAAAAGTTTCAGCCAGAAAAGCTTTTGGGGACCTCCAGCGGAACAAACCACTATGGACACAGCTTCAGGCATAGTACGGGCATCTCAGGTGTTGTTTGTCGTCGTCTGGCTTTGCAGTTTGGAGTCCACACGCGCGCGTCCTGCCACTCAAAATGATTTGAAAGTGTTCTGTTTTTTTTGTTTTTTGGTTGTCTTTCTTTTCTTTCTTAGTCTGTTTTGGTTCCACATGCTCTGCCCTTCTTTTCGTGTTTGTTTTTTGTTTTGTTTTGGTCTGACGTTTGTTACCGTGCACAGCGCAGGCTATGGCACAAGGAGGTGGGTTGTGCATCATTTCGACAAAAGCATGCGAAGCTCATTGACGCCTACTCTGCAAAGAGGTTTCCCCAGAACCCTGCACTGCAGGTACGCCGCTAACAGCCCATTGCAACCATCACACACATGCATTTTTGCTGCACAGTGTAGAAGCTGGCGTACTTTGGTCTTACTGCCAGATGTCCCATTGAATTTTTGGCTTCTGTGGATTTTGCCTTCGCTGCGTGTAGCAGAAACTGCCCGGTGACCGATGAGCTTGGCTCTGGCTTCTTTTTCTGGAAAAAAGGGAAATTTTGTTCTCTTCGCATGTGATGACGCGCTTTGCACTTCTTGCCTTGCTGACCAATAGCTACAGGTTCTTGCCGTGCTTGCATGCGTGTCCCTGTGCGTGTGGGGTGTGTCCGTGTGTGTTTGTGTTTGTTTACTGGTGCTTGTGAGTGTGTGTGTGGGGGGGGGTGTGTGTGTGTGTGTATGCGCGCACGCGCGCGCGCGTGCGTGCGTGTGTGCGTGTGTGCGTGCGTGTGTGCGTGCGTGCGTGTGTGCATGCTTGCGTGCGTGCGAGCGTGTGTGTGAGCGTGCGCCCGTGCGTGTGTGCGGGTGTCCGTGTGTTCGTACGTGCTTCCATGCTTGCGTGCATGCATGCGTGCGTGAATGCATGCTTGCGCGCATGCGGCTGTTCTTGCATGCGTTCATGTGTGCATTCTTGCGTGCATGCGTTCATGATTGCATTCTTGCGTGCATGCGTTCATGAGTGCTTTCTTGCGTGCATGTGTTCATGAGTGAATTCTTGCGTGCATGCATTGGTGAGTGCATTCTTGCATGCATGCGTTCATGAGTGCATTCTTTGGTGCATGCGCTCCTGAGTGCATACTTGCATGCATGCGTTCATGAGTGCGTTCTTGCGTGCATGCGTTCATGAGTGTAAGGCTCGGAAAACGAGAATGAGACAATCTCGAAATTAAGCAAATCTCGAAATCTCGCAAATCTCGAAATGTCTCGGACTTCGTGATGAGATCGAGACAGTCTCGTTTTCGAGATGAGCGAGATCGAGATTTGCAAAATTTGGAAAATCCGAGACAGTGTCTCGAAAATCTCATCTCGAAATTCCAACCCCCCGAAGTGCCTTTCAGGAGGGCGTGTTTCCTCATACCTTTCCATTTTCTCACATTTTTTCCCTCCCCCTTTCTGGTCATGTTTACTCCCCCCCCTTCCCACNAAACGAGATTCTCATATGCCGAGCGAGATGAGATGGAGATGGCCCCGCCCGTGCTCCGAGCGAAATCGAGACAGGTTGACAGGTGTCTCGGAAAACGAGATGAGATCGAGATCTCGATCTCATCGCGTTTTCCGAGCCTTACTTGAGTGCATTCTTGGGTGCATTCGTTCATGAGTGCATTCTTGCGTGCATGAGTTCATGAGTGCATTCTTGGGTGCATTCGTTCATGAGTGCATTCTTGCGTGCATGCGTTCATGAGTGCATTCTTGCGTGCATGCGTTCATGAGTGCATTCTTGGGTGCATGCGTTCATGAGTGCACTCTTGCGTGCATGCGTTCATGAGTGCACTCTTGCGTGCATGCGTTCATGAGTGCATTCTTGCATGCATGCGTTCATGAGTGCATTCTTGCATGCATGCGTTCATGAGTGCATTCTTGCGTGCATGTGTTCATGTGGGCGAGCGGGTGGAGAGGGGACTGACGAAATGGACGCATGCGGTCAGCGGGGCTGAGTGGCATGCCGACATGTAGGTGTGCTTGCGTGCGGGCATGCATGGGCACGTGCACGCACGCATGCGCGTGCGCACGTTCCCCAACGCTTGTGTTAAGTGTTCGTGTGCATGTGTACTGGGGTGATGTGTGTGCACGCGCACCTGTGGACTTGCGAAAGTCCGCTTGCAGATGTGCGCGTGTCTGTGTGTGTGCGATGCACACACACAGGCACGCGATTCCGGTTTT
>SZWC01002234.1:0-15325 GCA_023375785.1 Penium margaritaceum
GATGATGAGTGATAGGAAATGCGTCGCCGAGGGCAAGCCATACGCGGGAGAGGGCGAGGACGAGGAAGCTGGGAGGGGGCAGTGCGGCTGGTTGGGAGAACGCGATGATGGCGACATTGGTGACGCGGGCAAACCATTGCGTGCTTTCCTGCCGCTGGCTCTGATGCTGCCAGCTGCCGTAGCGTCGTGAATGCAAGTGCTCAAGCTGCTGCTCTTAGCGCTCCCCCTCCTCCTGCTGCCCCTCCAGCTGATTCTGCTACTGCCGTTGCCGCTGTCCATGGTGAAGTCGACGCCGTCGCTGAAGCCGAAGGAGTTTCCCCGTAACGTCCAGTCCTCACATTCGATTTCGCGATTCCTTGCGAATCCGAAGGAACCACTGCGAATCGCGGTATTACCGACGATGTAATGACTAATTTCATGCAACATCTGTCTCGTCGTCAAATACCAAATGCTGACCCAGTGCCAATTTCACCCTTCGTCGCAGTGCTCAGTACCAATTCCTTGTTCCCTCTCGTCACAGTGTTTTCAAGCCAGGGAGCTCACGCGCTACTTCTGCACATTGAACGAGTCGCACCCTGGCGCACAGTGTCGCATGTGCGACAAGGTACGCAAGGGCACAAGACCACGACGGTCATAGCGCGGTTATCTCTAAACACATGTGTCAACACTTCCGTTGCGGTCACGACGGGGCGGCAGTGCCCATGGTGGTGGAAGCCCCCCGCCCCCCAGCTGCCTCTCCTCCGCCGACAATGGATGGTTGTCACGCGATTGAAGGGATGTGCGGACGATGGGGTGTGGCTCTCTCCGTACACATCGACAACATGCGCGGACGATTGACCGCGTCGCGCTGGGGGAGAGCGTAGCGAGAGCGGCGCCGAAGCCGTTCGTTACAACGGTCAGCGAGGCCAAGGAGGAACAACAGTGCGCGGCTGTTGGTACGAGATGGGACAAAAAGTGTGGACATCGCTTCCCGCACGCGTCGCGGGAGCGCGCAGCGGAGTACAAATGTTGGCGAGGGAGATGCCGACTGAGCGAGCAAGACGCCTTTTCGAACCAATCACAGACAGGGATGCTTGAGAGTGGAAAAACCAGGAAAACATGATTAACATTAAAATGAAGCGCTAAAACATGTAACCACAAATACAGCATTAAGCGCAGGTACAGAGCCCTGAAAGCATAAAGAAAACCGGATGTTTTTATGATAAATAACAAATGAATGTGAGTAGAAACCCATAACATTCGGTTATGGCGCGAGCGACAGAGCGAGAAGCCGCCGTTACTCGCGCCTCGCCGCATTTCGACTCCGGCATGGTTTGCGCGCGAAAGAGGGAGGTGCCCTGTCGACTTTCCTCATGGGCAAAATGAAGCAACAGTGGGCCGTTGAGACATTTCGACTGTCTTATCACCCATCCCGTTATCCCCATGTGCGGGTTGTGCACCATGGTGTCGCCACGCGCCTTGTCTCCGACGCGGAGGCGACCAGGCCTTCCGACTCTCTCATCTAAGCTGAATCTAAACGTCCACCTTGTATCATGTATGGAACACCAAATAAATACAATTCAGGGAAAAGAGGTAATAAAAAATCATATACATTCAACGAGAAAAAATATTCTGAATCTCGTGGAATTTAAATTAAGAAAATCTGAAATGTATGTCTAAACAAAAAGAGGGGGGTACTTGGTGCTACGTTTTCTTTGAAGGTACCGTTTCCAACACATCATGTGTCTTGAATGAAAACCGGTAGTTTAATTTTTTTAATTTTGTTTTACTGGCCAGTTTACTCCAATGAAATGATTCAAAAAAATCAAGCACATGTATCAAAGCAATTGCGGTCGTTGGCACTTGAAAAGCAAAAGATATGAGATTCTGCATGTAAGATATGAGAGTCTTCCATGTCACAAATTGGTTTGAGAGACTTCAAAGAGAAACCGAATTCTTTAAGGAAATGAGAGGCACATCATGACAAAACAACATAATCATGAAAAATCGTTAGCATAGTATCAAAACGTCGATCGGTCTTATGAAATTTCTGCATTTTTATATTCCGATATCTTTTCACAAAGGATGTCAAAACTATGAGTAACAACGAGGCCATACCATCACAAGAACGGGCTCTGCAGATTGTTGTTGATTGTTTACTAACCCATCACCCCTTTACAGCTTGGAATACAATCCCAGAATTATGCACGCAATGCCTGAAAAAGAAGGCAATAATTAAACACGAGCAGAGTTGATGGATGAAAACACGACCGCCCTCCTTCAACTATAGCCTCCCGGCGTATTGCATTCCGATGGCCGATATGAGATTAAAAAACAATCAAATAGATGATAACGAGAAACTAGCAGGAAGCTTCCTAGCCTTCCTGTAGCTAGCGTGGCGATGTTGTCAAGTTAGCTGACACATTAGCAAGCAAGCAGGTGAAAGAAACAGTAAGGGTTAGGCTAGGAAAAAGTGGAAAGTGTAGTTGCTAGCTCGAGTTGGGAGACGAGCGAGAGTGAGAGAACGTCACACGCCATGGATGTAGCTAGAAAGGCGAGGTAGCAGGTTGGGGCACTAGCGTTGTTGATGCAGCGTGCGGGCTTCCACGCTCGTTCCTTAAGTTTACTGCCCCCTCAGTCTGCCGCTGTATAGTCTTAAGTCTGCCTGCTCTGGGTTTGTTACTGAGAAACACGCCCGCTAGTGTTATCGTAAGAAAGCAACTGAAAATTGGAAGTGACTGATTGGGAATGATGAAGAATAACAATGGGAGACCCCTCCAAGTTCTTGGCCCCCCCCCCAACTCTGTACAACTTGTTACTCAACTAACCAACCAATCAGAATATAGACCTAGACCTATTTTTTTGGAGGCAAGGTTTTCACGGTGAGGCCTGCCAGACGGCCGGCAGCCCAAAACCCGGGTGTCGTCCGTTTTGTCTGAAAACTGGACCATACCATAATACCAATGCTACAAACGCAGTCGTGCGGTCACAAACAGCTAGAAAAATAGTAGTAAAGAGTTATGGCTGCCCGAACCCAGGTAGTGCCTACGATGGTCCATGATGCCAAACAGTGCCACGCAACATGAGACATGGACCATAGGCAGAGCATGACGCTGCAGACGCAATGGTAAAGTCAGATCTAGCGCTGGACGCATGCTGACAGCATCTGCGGTGGCAATGACCGCCAAGGGCCTGACTGCCGAGGAGGCCTGCCGATGGAGCTTAGCACATTAGCGGAGGAAGGAGGCTCCAGCGAACTACGAGTAGGCCTCAGCGTACGTTGGCTACACCGAACGACACTTCAGCAGCATCGAGTCTTGTCGTCAGTCATCTGGACGCTGATGTACACAAGCCGGAAGGACACAACAAAGCACAATGAGAGATGCGCAAAAACCAACAAATGTGGAGATGTTTGCCTTAGGATCAAACTTCACAACCAAGAGGAGAGATGGGGTTAGGAAAGCAAGAGTCTAAATACCAACTAGTGCACGGTCACACTGAGGAACTGCTTTGTTCCGCACCCGGGGGTCAAGCGCGACCTCTTGGAGTTAACCGAGGGTAGCTTCGAACCAGTGTGCGGCCAAAGACGACACGATGGCCCCCTAAGTTTCAGCACCCAAGACAGTATGCAGCTCCCCAAAACACCTAGAGGCAAACAACCATGATGCAGTCTTCAGTAGTGAAAATGTACGAGGCCTGGTGTGTACCACATCACAGCAAGATAGCAAAGTGTGGAAGATGGTCATGCCAGAGGGCACTCCTAGGTAGCTTGACGGTTGCTTGATGAACTTGGTGTTAGCAACCATGGTGCTCTTAGGCAACGGCTCCACAATGGCGGCCATGGTCATTCAATCTCTACATGTGTGTGTGGGGATGTGTGGTGAGACAAGAAGGCATAAAAAGTGAGTGGCCAAGGAACTGGACCCAACTTCAACACTCCCCCATGACCCGCAGACGAACAACCCACATGCATAATCCAAGTGGCACACACAAACTTGCATGAGCGTTGTGGCGAGGACAGAGAGGCAAGCACCAAATACGTCACCCTGGGTCATGGGGACGGGCAAGTTTCTAACTGTGGCCCAGTGGTCTTCACTAGGCCATTTAAGTATGAGAAGTCCAGTTCAGCTCTCCTCGACTACAATCACAGGTTTACTGTGATTGCCGTCAGATATGCAATCTAACATGTCAGTAAGATGGATTGCAAGAATCCGCCTAGGTGGAAGATTAGAGATTGTTGCAGTGTGCCTAGGTAGCAGATCAGTCCCCTCTCTCGCCTGAGTACATCAGCCCACTTGAGCTCATTCATCAATCACTCATTCAGAAGTTCCACCTACTTTCAGACATGGTACCAGAGCACAGACGCTGATATCAGGGCCGCCTTAGTAACTTCGGCGTTGCCTCCCTCATCAAGGCAAGGGTTTTTTTTCACCCTTGCCTCTATCACAAGGAGTCCTCTCTACGTTTCATCCTGTGTGGTATTCTTCTTGCCACCCAACTCAGATTCCTCTCTATCCTTCGCATCTCCCTCAACACCGCCCTCCATTTCAACATGGCCTCAGTTGCAGCTGTCACCCGTGCCCTTGTTGGCATCCCTGAGCTCACCACCAAATGCGAAGGCACCAACAACTACAAGCTGTGGGCCTTTAACATCTCTACGTACTTCAAAACGACCCGCATCAATGGTATTTTGCTCCACAAAATCATCACAGGTGTGGGCAGTGGCGTCGAACCTGTCAAGGAAAGCCCAGACCGAGAGAAGTGGGAGTTTGCCAATGACAACGCTCTCATGTCTCTCTTGGCAACTTGTGACTCTGCGATACACAACGACATTCGAGCAATCGGTGAAAGTGCCAAGGCAGTTTGGGACTACCTCAAGGAGCACTTTGATGTTTGCACTTCAACCTCTTGTGCCATCAAAATTGTCTCCCTCTTCAATGTCCCATTCGACACCTTTCCCGACATAGGTGGCTATGTTGCCGCTTGCACCACTATTGCTGCAGATCTCAAAGCAATGAGCATTGACCTTCCTGAAGCTATGGTGCGTGCGGGCATCATCGACGGCCTTCCTTCTCGCTTCGAGGTGATCCGCCAAATGCTTCTTCAACTTCCTATCGCAGAACTGACAGTCAACAACATCTCTCCAAAGCTCGCAGCCACTGAACAAGACTACAACACGCAGACGCACCAGATGGCAGTCCTATCTGCTGTGCTTCATGCCCCTCTCCCCTCCTCAACGCTGCCGACCTTGTCCTCTCCTCAGGTTCATCTTACTACAGGGCCAAACAAGTTCCCTCCCTGTCAGTACAAGCCACTCTCAGGGCCCCATGCAGGCAAGGTTTGTGGTGGACGCAACTGTCCTCAAGGTGCCTGCGACCATTTCAAGACAGGCCAATGGCTTGACCAACATCCCGGTAAGACCTATGCTGAAAGACCGAATCGGCGTGCCGAGGCGCGCAAGGCTCGTACAAGCCGTTTTGGAACACTCGAACATGGTAGTGTGACACCTGTATCTACACCTAGCTTGAATACTCTCGCCACCCGCATCCCTCCCGATACAAGTGTTGCCACAATGTACACAACCGATGAAACCGGATTCGACATCTACTCCTTGTCCTCTCCCTCCCCCACTTTGATTTTTGACTCTTTGACGAAGCAAACCCTTCATTATGGAGCTACCTTGCATTCTCTCGAGGATGCAGACAGCACCACTCCTCTCCAGTCCCCCGTTCATGTTTCCGGTGCCACTACGGACGTGGTGGTCGAATGTCACGCTCGTGCAAGTCTTGCCTCTCCAGCCTCCATTCATGGTCGGGTCACTGGCCTCTACCTTCCTTCACTCCGCACCAACCTCCTTTCGGTTTGCAAGCTACAACAAGGAGTGCACGTCCATTTTCCTGCGTTTGGCACTCAAGCCCATCTCTCAACCTCAACTGGTTGTCACCTTGCCACCTTTCACCTTCACAACAACCTCTATCGCATCCGTGTGCCTCGCATCACGCATCCTTTTCCACATACACTCATGACAACCACCACCATTTCTTGTTCATGCCGCAATCTCTCCCACCCTCTCATCCTCCATCATCATCGTCTTTGTCACCCCAATTGTACCGCTTTGCAGAAACTATTCTCTCACAACATGGTCCTCGGACTTTCGCAGCGTCCTCCTCTCCCACCTCTGTCTGCACTACTTTGTACCGCTTGCATTCAAGGCAAACTTCATGCAGCTTCTCACCCTCCCAAGCCCTCTCGTGCTCCTCGGCCTATTGACATTGTCCACCTTGATCTTGTCAGTCCTATTCGTCCCGTGTCCAGGACGAACCACTCGTTCTTTCTCACGATTGTCCACGATCACTCGGTTTGGCGTGGCCATCCCCCTCTGCTCCAAATCTGAAGCTCACACTGCCTTCATCACTTGGGCCAACCAAGTTTCTGCCCGGTTTGGCCGCTCCATCGGCCGTCTGTGGTCCGATCGTGGCGGTGAATTTCTGTCTCGTGTTCTTGCAGATTACTACGCCAACTGCGGCATTCATCACCAAGTGACAGTCCCAGAATCTCATGAACAAAACGGAATGGCTGAACTTCGTAACCAGACCGCTCTCAATATCGTCCGCACCCTTCTTGCCCATTCCGCCATCCCTCACGACTACTGCACGTATGCTCTTCTCTACGCTTCACACGTGCACAATTTCTACCCCTCCTCTCTCCTTGCCAACTGCACTCCCGCGGAAGCATGGACAGGGTCCAAACCCGACGTCTCCAACCTTTGTGTTTGGGGTTCCACGGCTTATGTCCTTCTCAACAAACGACAACGCTCTTAGCNTCTCAACATCGTCCGCACCCTTCTTGCCCATTCCGCCGCCCCTCGCGACCACTGGATGTACGCTCTCCTCTACGCTTCACACGTGCAGAATTTCTACCCCTCCTCTCTCCTTGCCAACTGCACTCCCGCGGAAGCATGGACAGGGTCCAAACCCGACGTCTCCAACCTTTGTGTTTGGGGTTCCACGGCTTATGTCCTTCTCAACAAACGACAACGCTCTTAGCGAAACACATCCAAGATCGATCCTAAAGCTGTTCCGTGCATTTTTCTCGGCTTTGCGCCACACTCTGCTGGGTATCTTTTCCTTGACCCTACAACCGGCCAAGAGATGTGTAGTGTGGACATTTGTAGTGTGTAGTGGCGACAAAATCCGTCCCTATTTTCTCCACCAACAATCCGACCCCCCGCCCCTTGACTGGGTGCACTTCGGCCTCTCTCCCTCCACCCTGCAACAAGTCTCCACACCACCATCCTCCCCTCCCCTTTCCTATGCCCCTTCAACGCCTCCTGCTAATGACCCTTTCACTCCACTTTCGTCTATATCTGCAGCTGTTGCACCCCCACTTCCTCCGCTTCCTCTCTTCCCCCCTCCCACTCTTCCCAATCTGCCCTTCTCTGATTTCTCTCTTCCACCCTCTCTCCATCCATCTCCCGCAGACTCCTCCTCCTCATCTGCTCCTCCACCTCCGCCTCCACCTCCGCCTCCACCTCCACCTCCACAACCCTCTCCCTCCTCCTCCTCCCCTCCAACTCCCCCCACGCTGCGACATTCTAAACGCATCCTTGCCAAATAGCTACTCCACTCCCATGGGTCTTCGTCTTGTTCCTCTCTTCCTCGTCTACCTTCAGGGGGTGATCTTGCTCTTCAAGAAGATAGACAAGAAGAGGTTGTAAACATGCTCTTCACACACACTCCCCTCCCTTTCTGGCTTGCCATGGGTCCTTCGGCATCTGACCTCACCCACACCAATCCTCTTCGCCTCCCTTGCGCTCCATGCACTAACCAACACGCCATTCTCAGCACCACAGTTCACAAACAGCAACAGATTCCAGTGCCAACCACTTTTGAAGAAGCCATGGCTGGTCCACATGCGAAGGAGTGGAAAAGAGCAATCAAGAGTGAGCTCCATGCATCTCAAGCGACCAACACCTACATTGAGGAGCCAAGACCCTCCACAACAAACGTCGTCAAAGGGATGTAGCTCTTCCGCGTGAAAATGTTTCTTGGCAAACCTGTTGAGTTCAGAGCGCGCTACGTCGCAAAGGGGTACTATCAAAAGAAAGGCATCGACTTTTTGGAAACCTACTCTCCAACAGCCAAGTCAACTACGTTTAGATCTCTCATCCACACCGATGCATCACATGACATGGAGTTGCATGCAATGGATGTATCAACTGCCTTCTTCCACGACGATCTTCATGAGACCATGTACCTTGAGTGTCCGAAAGGGCTACCACTCGTCCTCTCCAAACAACGTTTGGCACCTCCAACGGCCAGTCTATGGCCTAAAGCAGTGACCCCGAGAGTGGCATGCAAAGCTTCGAAACACTCTCATCAACCTTGGCTTTCATCCATCCCAATCTGATGCAAGTCTCTTCCTTCACAAATCCATATCTGGTTGCTACATTCTTGCATACGTTCACGACATGAGACAACCTTGATGAGCTCACTGCCCTCAAGGAAGCACTCATGCAACGCTTTCAAATGAAAGACCTCGGTGAACTCACTCAATACCTCGGGATGGAGGTGCGTTGTGATCGACCAGCGAGCACCATCACTCTTTCCCAAGAGTCGTATGTCAACTCAATTCTCACTCACTTTGGACATGAAGCATGCAATGGCACGACAACTCCAATGGCAGCCGACCACAACCTCACTGCACTGGCTGTTCCGACAACTCAGCCCTCCTCTCAACCTTATCCTGAACTTGTGGGCTCCCTCATGTACGCTATGGTCTGCACTCGTCTAGACTTTGCGTATCCACTCAGTGTTCTTTCTCGCTTTGTCACCCAAGGACGGTTTTCAGATACACATTGGAAGGCTGCCAAGAGAGTCCTTCAGTACCTTCAAGTGACAAAGACCTACGGACTCACGCTCGATGGTACCAACCCCATCTTCCTACAAGGCTTCACCGACTCTTCCTGGGCAGACGATCAAGCTGATCGCCGCTCCACCCAAGGCTATGCTTTCCACCTTGGTTTAGGACTCATCAGTTGGCGCTCCACCCGCTTCTCCTCAGTCTCTCTCTTGTCGTGTGAAGCATAATTGTATCCCAGCACCATGGCTGCATAAGAGGCAAAGTGGCTTCGCTACTTACTCTACGAACTTTGACACCCACAACCTACACCGCTCTTATGGTGTGACAATCTAAGCACCATTGCACTCACGAAAGACCATGTTTATCACTCACAAATCAAACACATCGAGCTTTGTTACTTCTTCATACGTGAGCTTGTACAAGCTGGTGAACTTTTGGTTCGCCATTTCACTTCTCATGACAACATCGCCAACATCTTCACTAAGGCGCTACCTCGTGAACAACATCAAAAGCTATTGACTTGTCTTGGACTCCATGCCCCTTCGGGAGACGTTCTGAGCCTTCTAGGCTTCTCGGGGGTGTGTCTGAATGTGGCACAGTGGTCTTCACTAGGCCATTCAATTATGAGAAGTCCAGTTCAGCTCTCCTTGACTACAATCACAAATTACAGTCAGACATGCAATCTAACATCCCAGCAACATGGATTGCAAGAATCCGCCTATGTGGCACATTAGAGATTGCTGCAGTGTGCCTAGGTGGCAGATCAGTCCCCTCTCTGTCTTGAGTATATCAGCCCACTTGGGCTCATTCATCAATCACTCATTCAGATTTTCCACCTTCTTTCAGACAGCAAGACCAGCAGCATAGAAGGCACACTTAAAGGCGTTTATGCTAGCCATCGTAAGAAAGCCAGCCCTCAGTGGCCGTGCAACCACCCAAGCAACGCAAAAAATTCTAGTAGAAATGCACTCACGAATAAAGTGATGCCCTAATCTGATATGCTTGGTGTGAGAATGACGCATGCCACCATTTTCAGTAATGGCTTTTGGCATTCATTGTTACATCGCAGTGTGATGCAGTGAATGGGGACACATAGATGCTATAGTAGGTGACAGAGCCAAACAACTCCACACGTACCTGTGCCAAAAGCCACATACTCACCCTGTGTTGTGCTTGGGGGAACACACCCTTGTTTGCCACTTTTTCAAGAGACAACGATCCCACCAATCGTGAAGATGTATCCTTGTTTACTTCGTGCATCAGTGTCATGTGCCCAATCACTGTTAATGAATGCATCCACAAGCATTGAGGGTTTTGCACACAAGCACAACTTAGTTCGTGGTATAGAGAGTGAATATCAAACCACAAGTAATGGGGCCTCAAGATGGCACTTTATGGGTGTAAAACAAGGGCCGGTTTGGCCGCGAGGGCCTCGAGGGCAAGGCCTCATGGCCTCGTACCTCGCCCTCGCTCACCCTCCTTGCATGCAAGCGAGTAAGGACGAGGGATAAGGGGAGCAAGGGTGAGGGGAAGAGCAAGAGACCACCCTAGCATGAAATCGCCAGCATGGTTCGCACGTGACGATTTTGCGCCAGAACGACAAACATAAACTTGAAGTTTGATCATGACAAAACTCGAGTTTTTGAGACAGAAAACTCGTGCGACCTCACGAGTTTGAAGTAAAACACCCTTGGTTTAGGTCCTAGATTCAGGGATAAGGGACATGCGCCTTCGGAGACTCGAAACATTCGAGTCTCTTTGCTAGGGGTCGTTGATGACAATTGCCCCTCAACCTTACAAATGGGGTAAAGTCCTGACGTGGATTGAGAAGGTCATTCTGCAAAACTTTGACGACGACCTTAGAGCAAGAGCTGATGTACCAGCTCAATACAGTGGTTCTCAGAGCCAGACAACCCTCGCGACCAAGGGTGGCTACATCGTATGTAAAACACTGTCGGCAGCTGCAAGAAGTAGCAGAAATTCCAAAAGGGAGTATGGTATCTTCACTTCAACATCTGGAGCACCATAAAGTGGGTTAGGAAGCTGGAGAAGAGCTCTATCTTTGGGTCTTCTTCCTTTCAGCCTCTCCTCCACCCTAGTGGGCTAGGGGTATTCTTGTGGGACAGGATAGGGAGTTTCTATCCCCAAACCACCTCCTTTTCCCCTCTTCTCAAGGCTCCCTCTCCTTCTCTTCAACCAGAGATTAGGGCAGTGCCCTTGTCCAATACTAGGGACTCTCACGGCCTGCGAGAAAAAGACAAAAGGAGAAAGAGGCCACTTTGATGATTTGTGGAGGCCGCTACGTTGCAGGGGAGCACAAGGAAGGCGCCTCCAAGGTTGCACAAGGTACGCCAAGAAGAAACAAGAAGAGGCCAAGGAAGACCATAAGACAAGGCGACAAGAAGAACACAAGATGAGTAAGGAGGGAGCGTGTTGGGATGCAAACTATTAGTTTGTTCGACAACCTTCCTCCTCACCTCTTTTAGCAGTGCTCAATCTATTGTAGCTTCTTAATCTTTTACTTGTTTGTTTCTCTAGGTTTCCTTAGCTTGCCTAGTGTCGTGAGGCACGGCTTAGGACTTTTCCTAGAATCCACGTGCTTGTGCCAACTGTGGCGGCCTAGAAAAACAATATTTTTCTGCCAAGTGGTTGTGCCGACTGTGGCGGCCTAGGGAAACAGAAAGCAGATTTATGATTGCCTCACTGATCGTAAGAGGAAGGAGACTTTGGGAGGTGACACCTCCTTGAAGTTGTGAGGTGATCCTCACAACAGTCCTAAAATGGTAGCTGCATGAGTGACAAGATGACAAGTGCCAGACAATCCAATACCAACAAGGGCAAGGTGGTGACGGCCTCACCACATGCCCTTGGCAAACTCCAAGTGTTGGGAGCACGGCCTTGCCGCCGTAAGCACGTTTGCCAAACCAAAGGCAGCTGTACCGGCAAAGGCAANACAGAAAGCAGATTTATGATTGCCTCACTGATCGTAAGAGGAAGGAGACTTTGGGAGGTGACACCTCCTTGAATTTGTGAGGTGATCCTCACAACAGTCCTGAAATGGTAGCTGCATGAGGGACAAGATGACAAGTGCCAGACAATCCAATACCAACAAGGGCAAGGTGGTGACGGCCTCACCACATGCCCTTGGCAAACTCCAAGTGTTGGGAGCACGGCCTTGCCGCCGTAAGCACGTTTGCCAAACCAAAGGCAGCTGTACCGGCAAAGGCAACCGTCGCCAACCTCGATGACACCAAGGAGAGTACCGAAGTTGAAAAGTTGCTCGAGGAGCACCTCGACGTGCATGTGAGAAGCCCCAACATGACGGAAAACATGCTCAAGGAGGACCACCTGGGGGTGGATCCTTACGAAGAGCGCGACACCAACGATGGCAAAGGCGACGAGGATCGTGATCATCGCCATTGTCGTGCGGTGATCTCCAACCAATCGCTTGAGGAGGGTAAGATGCTCGTTGGATTTCCTGTAGATGCTTCTTGTAGCGAGGTTGCTGAGAGCAGCAAAGGCTCCAAAAGCAGCCATGCAAGATTTCCTGCAAGAACAAGCTAGATGACGTCGGCACGAAGGTAATTCATGATGACCGCCGAAGGCTTGCTGAGCTGGTTGTCGAGGCTGCCAGCCAACGCAAGATCACCACAGACGGTTGAGGTGCGAGACCATCCAAAGGAGTGGCGGCAGACCCCCCTTCCTAGAATGTAGCTGCAATGGGGCAGACCAGTGCCCACTCGAGCGTCGTCGCTGACGAAAACATCCTCCGGAAGGTGGGACTCCTTGGAGGGTACGTGAACCGTACCGTACATGAGGGTACGTGAACGGTACCCTCCTGTAGTGAATAAAGGTGCACAGACATCTCGAGGCCCTGGAGGCTATCACCCATGCTCTGCCGACATAAGAGCTGAATTTCGCATTTGCCAACCTGCTGGTCAATGTTCGGCAGAGCATCACGGACCTCGACCTTGATCGTTGTCTACAACGCTTGGCCGCTCATGAGGCAAGCCGCCGATGTGACGCCTTTGACAAGGCATTGCACAGCCTAAATCAGGTGAGGATACATCAACAATCACAACACGATGTAGGTATTGATGCCACTGTCCATGGCAGTGACGAATTGCCTACCTCGATGACTTAGGTGCCGGTCATGAACAAACCCTTTCTCCACGATGTAGAGATCTTCTGGAAGGGCGTGAAGTTGACCGATTGGCTGAATTTCATGGAGCATGTTTTTTGTGTCCACAAGGATCCACTGAGTCAGTGGGGAAACCTTGCCATGATGCGGCTTGAAGACAAGCTCTTCAACTATGTGGTCGAGGAGTAGGGTGCGGTGCAACCGCACCTCCAGTGGTAGCCTATGGCGTGGGTGGCCTTTTACGTGATCATGCGTAAGAAGTACACCCAAGGTGAGGATGCGCACTGCGCCTTGTACAAGATCAAGGACTTCAAGTAGATTGGTAGCTCGCTTGAAGCCTACTTGAGTGAATTTATTGCACTGGTGGAGGAAGCCAAAAGCTTCATCGAGGGCAATGGGACCCATACCTTCAATTACTCAGAGTGCATGCTGCTAGAGTACTTGCGTGATGGTCTTGGCAGCGAGAAGCTAACTGACAAGACCACCACAACGACAATCGGCCTAGCTTGGACAAGCTGGAAGGCATTACGGGACTACATGAGAGAAGCGTATTCGGCCAACTCGAAGCACTACTCGGACGCACTGCCAAATGCGCATGGAAAGCATTATCGTAACATACACATGGATAGTGTGGAAGCTGTAGGGGCAACCGGGCGGCGGGGCGGGGCTAAGGGCAAGCACCCTACAAACCCTTCAGTCAAGAACACTGGCAGGCACAAAGTCCCCAAACCACAAGTTTACCTGTGACAATGACGAGTAGCAGACGATGCATGAGCATCACAACACAACATCCAGTGATGGACTCTACCACAATTGTATGCAGTCTAGTCACTTTAGGGCTCAATGCCCTGAGGCTACTGGTGGTGGACAAGAGGCTACGGTGTTAGCCGTAGTAGTAGCACTTCGTGGGGATTGTGGAGCAGGAGGTTGCGGACAGGGCCGTGGACAAGGTCGAGGTCAGGAAAATGGGCACGGGAGCGGTAATGAACAAGGCCGTGGGGCAGGTTATCCCCACCCCTGAGTGACGTTAGTGGGGATCACTCAGGGGTAACATTGGATCAAGAGTGTGTGTTCATGTTTTCAGACGAGGATGTTAAACAATATGAGTTTTTGACAAGTTCAAACTTCTCTGTTGTTTTATGCCTTTTTGTTGAATCTCATTCTACACTTGCTGACCGTCATTGCCCACTGAACCTTGCATCCTTGGACGAGATGTGTGATCGGACATGCTTAGTGGTGATGACACCAACCACTACGCAAGACTTGTGTGATGTCATGTTTGAAGCAACCACCCTCAAAGCGATGAGTTCAATCACGTTCGCCGTACCTTTAATTGAAGATTTCGACCACATCAAGTTTATAGACTGGAAGTGACTAGCCAAATTTACATGTGCCCACAAGATGTGGACTCAAGTAGATGAATCATGGGAACTGCGGTGTCCACCGTATAGATTCCGTGTTTATCACACACTACTCTCCATCCTTGAGCTTGTTCACTCAGAAGAGTGGAGACAACATGACGATGTAGTTCAAAGGACACCTAACTGGTGCTTCTGCGAACGTATTGGCTGACACTAGAGTAGATGAGTCCTTGGTTAGCCTTGGCTTTACCCAACTGGTTGGCCTGAAGTACGAGCCATGGAATGGCGTATTTGTCGTCGGTGACAACTGTCATTTATGACCAATTATCCTCAAAATGTACACTCATGTTCCACTGTACAAACTAGGTCGACATCTTAGGAACGTTTGTAAAAGTGCCATGGTTGACACTTGTTCATTTCCTTGCACAAAGAATGTCTCGCATATCTTATCGAACATGATTGAAACACATGGTGAATTAATATGTGACCTATTTCATTCCTCTACTACATAAATTATCGTATATGAAATAACACAACTTACCTGTTATTGACAGGTTGTATTTTTCTCTTATGAAAGGGATGTTGTGGACCGCGAGAGTCTTTATTGCACATAAACCCATCCCATATGTACACTTAGGATTGTGGGTTTTATTTGTTTTGCTTGCCCTAGGACCTATTCGGCCTAATTAACACAGAGATTTGCAGGTTCCCTTTCATCACATGGGGGTGTCTCGGACCCCCCATGCAAACCGCTCACAAACCAAGTATTTGAACAGTCAAACTTCAAACAAACCCATCCCCTAATGACACCCCGAGTTGTGGGTTTACTTTTTCGGCTTGTTTGGGCTCATGTTTGATCCTGTTGTAGGGGGGCCAAGCAGGCTCTCTTGTATCGTATAGGAGTACTCGGATCCCCCACTCAAACCACTTACAAGCCAGGTAGTTTATAGTCAAACCACAAAACCCATCCCTTGTTTACACC
>SZWC01002234.1:20488-59742 GCA_023375785.1 Penium margaritaceum
GTGCCACAAATCTCCAGGATTTCAATGAGACGCTCCTCATCGTGGTGATCAGCATGACATTCGGAGCAGCGCGTGTCAAGAAAATGGCCATTGTCACGAGGCTAGGAAGGCATAGTGTAGTGGATGGATAGGGGTCCATGGTAGGTTGGACCCGAGGCAGGAGGCACCTTATCCGAGAAGCCTGCCTGAGAGACAAGTGGCTGGAGTGGTGCGAGAGAAGTGGTGAGGGCCGAGGCAAAGGATGAGTGTGAAGGTGAAATCACTGTAGCAGCCATTGTGGCCACAAGAGAGGAACTGATGCCGGTGCGGGCCGAATGAGCAGGCATAGCAGAGGCAAATCATACATCATTGCAAGGGGCTGGAAACTACAAAGCAGAGTGGCCAGAGGTACCGCAATGGAGGATTTGTTTTTCCAGCCGCGACCCTTTTCCCATCCACGCCTCTGTCCGCCTCTCCCACCGTGGCTAGTGCCCTGAGAGGTGTGAGCAGTGACGGTGGAAGTGGAGAGGGATGAGGGGGTGGAGGAGATGGATGCTACAGAGAACAAGGGTGATACAGTGGTGATGACAGCGAGTGCGGCGCGAAGGAATTCATCTGAAAACTTCTCCACCAGTTGATGAGCCATGCGGTGATGAACTTGTAGATTGGACCAATTCCTGTTGGTGAGTTAGCAGGGACTAGGGCAGCAGCAAGGTGCTCCAGTTCTGACTGGGAGACATGCAGGTACAAGTCAGAGAGCTTGGGGATGAAGCTAGTGACAACTGAGAGACAAGCAAAGAGAGGGCCAGCTGTTGCCATCCCCAAATCACAAGAAAGACGCAGATTGCACATCCGGTACTTATCAGCCGACTCGTCAGTGCGCATGTGAAGAATGTTGAACTACAAAGTAAGAGCTCTTTGAGGAGTGTGACCAGTCAGTCTTGCGACGACGAATGAGGGCATAGGCGTCCACAAGGTTAGTACGGGTATCGCAGACCAGGTCAGCATTTTACATACCAATTGTCAGGAGGAATCCGTGTGGTGCGTTCTTGACATTTGTCTGATTGTCTCTAGTGGTTCACGTCTTCCGTTTTGGGCGAATCTCAGACTAAGCATGAGCTTTCTGGTCGCCTCACGCTATGTGAGTAGGAATTTAGAGACAGTCACTTTTGCGAAGGTAATAACACAATTTTTAATTAGTTTTTGTACATCAACATGATCACAACATTTATAGGGCTAGTCATGAGCTTTCCAGTGTACCAACCGCATGGGATTCGGCCAAGCGTAGGCCAAGTTCCACTAGCCAAAGCGCAGTCTCACCCACTACAGAAGCCAGACGGCGCCACACGCCGTGGCACCTTCCTTCACGTGCAAAGCGCCTTTCCCAAAGCGTAGATCCCATTGCACATGATGTATGGGTCCCCTGCACCTTTTCCATGCACCTCCCCCACTTTTGGGTCAATTTTGGTGATGGGGTGTGACGAGGTTCGAAACCTGTCCGCGTGCGTGCAGTCAGAGTTTTGACTAAGTCCCCGAGTAACAAAACAAACAACTGAGTTCCGGACGCCGAGCCAGGATTTTGGCTTAGTCCCTCAGTAACAAACTGCAGTATAGGATCCGGTGGATTATCCACCGGATGCCTCGGCATTTCTTCCAGAGAAAAATATCCAGATAGTATATTGTTACTCGGTCTGGCCGATTATCCACCGGAGTTTGAGTCGCAGCTGGCTCCCAGAGCCGCTGTGCATACCCCAATACTCAATATCATATCTCCCTCAATACTTGTCTGATTCCGGCAACACAACTTTCACTGGATTCAATGGCTCGTCAGCTTCAGGGGGCAATCATCTATTATAGGATCCAAGCAATCCTTGAGTCACCAGATCCATCGGCGTGGAGTTTCCTCATTCTGGCGGTTCGTCGGCACCTCCCGGCGCCATAGTTGGGCATGCAGAGGGGCAAATTTTCAACACCAATGGCGTCCAAAAGTCCCCCCGTTTTGGCATTGATGAGAGCACAGTTGGCACAATTGGCCTCTGTAGGCTTAGGGTCAAAAGGAGATTTGGTGGGTAAGTGTACTCCCAGAACATCTCCACTTGTGTCCAAGCACTAAAGCGTGTCTCCCATGAGGAAAATGTGAGTTTTGGCGTGAACTATGGAGGTGCACTTTTCAAGTCCTTCTGTCTATGCGGGAGAAGGTCACAAGCAAGAGCGGCAACCAAAAGAGAAGGCATAGTGGTAGCATTAACGAGGACAGAAGACCCAACACATGCAATTTCTTCAATAGGAAAGACAGCAGTAATAACAGGAACTGCAAGGAGGTGCTCCATGACCAAGCTGGCCACAATGGTGGCCAGTTCATGCAGTTCCTTGAAGTTCCTATTCTACTCCACGTCCTCAAGCTTGGGCTTCACGGAGAGGGGCCTTGAAGGCCTCAATGGTTTACTCTAGTGCTTGCATGGTGCTATAGGATCAGCGAGAGAACACAGTTATGATGGAAAGATGTGTGCACATAATAAGAGTGCATGAGAGGTTCTCATCAAGATAGAAACGTGGGAGTAGATAGAAGAGGGAAGGCAGCATTGCAATAGCTGAGGAGAATAGAATTGCGATCCATGCAGAGATTGCCACTGGAAGAAAAAAAAGGCCTATGACTGTGCCCCCTGCCGCTACTGTGGCTCATAGGTGACAAGGATGCCTATGGTAACGTGATGAGTGAGGTTGTGGGGTGCACTTGTAGGAGATAGGATTGCTGCTGCAGTGGAGGTATGGATGGAGTCAACAGTGAATCCGCTATAGAGGGTGCGGCGATGGCCACAACAGATGTCGCCACTGTCACCAGTGTGGCGACGTTGGCGGCAACAACAGCCAGGAGCGTCAGTGATGCTGCTGCCTCAGCCTACCCCTCCACTCCTCTTCCTACCACAATTTTGGTTTGTGCTCTACTAGCACAAACAGTGGCTGTGAAAAAGGCAGTTGCACTGGATGCTACATCCAGGAAAGCAGACGCAAAACTGATGGGATCGGTATGTCCTAGCAAAACAGAGGTAACGCCCGGCACTTCACGTGCCACTGATGGGTCGGTAGTGCCAGCAAATGTAGGGCCAGGAATGGGGCTAGAGTAAAGTGCAGGAGCAGGAGGCGAGGAACCTGCGGGTTGCAAACCTGGTGGAAAATAGGATGTAGATGGGAGAGCGTCAGATGTGTAGACCTGGCGGTCAATCTCGCGCTCAACTTTCCCAACTGCCAATGCAAGCTCACCACGCCAATACACAAGATCCAGCATGGGCATCCACCATGGCGTGTCAGAGTTGTCACTTGGCGAGGTGGGGTCAAGTTCTCTCAGTCCCCCCACATTGCACACTTGGCCAATTTGGCCGGTGTAAGGGATGAGTCAAGCTTGTCATTGGAAGGGCTGTCAAGAAGAGGTGATTCCAACGTGGCGAGTGAGTTGGCTGGAGATGCAGCCAAGAACGCAATACATTGTGCACTCGCGGTGATGAGCATGCCAAGACAGCTGCTGCAGCACAGTGCTATTGAATGTGTTTGCCCCTTGTTCAGTGTTGTAGAATGGATCATGAATGCTCTGACCCTTGTGGAGGTATGACCCCTAGATCCGTTGTAGTGTGACTCAACTATGCTCTCTCTCTTGTAAGATATGACCTGTGAGTACACCATGTGGGTGAGTGGTTAACTTGGCCATTTTATTGATTTGGCCAAGTGAGAGGTCATGAGCTTGATCATGGCCCCATGCACACCTTGTTTGCTGTGGAAGCTTCCAAGAAAGAAAGCCCGTAGCTTCTTGGAAGCTACATGATTGGTCTGTCACCTTGACACTAGGATGCTTTTGTGTCAAATCCACAGCGCAAGTCTATTGGTGATGTGGCTAGTTCAGGCTACTTCCCAGGAATGTGCTCTTGAGTTCTAAGAATCGACAGACAGCTATAGAAGGACTTGTCTTGCATGCTGATCAATTAATCCTTGCTTGATGCTCTCTTGCATATTGACGACTTGAGCTCTTCTTGAGATGTAATGCTAAGGCATTAGTACTCTTGAAGGTGAAGTGTATGCCTCATTAAGTTTGGGTTCCATGACACATGTGAACAAAGGAAGAATTCCTAAAAACCTTTGTGAGATTTTTGGTTTCGTGGCTTCCGTGGCAGAGGTGATTAGTTCAGTAGCAACCAAAGGGTTATGGGCCCACTCCTCTGGTTAAGGAAGTTTCATGCACGCAAACGCTAAGGTCACAAGCAGCGAGAGCGCCTTCGCTCTCACCCAACTTCTCTGTTTGCAGGGCAACATCTGCAGGAGGGGAATGTAACACATATGCACCTTTCTACCTTGGGAGCTGACATCAGCCTACATTAGCCTACGTCAGCCTTCATCTGCCTACATCTACTTGCAATGGCCAACGTGAACATGGGAAGCAGTTGCCTCTTCTCACCAACAGCCTACAGCGGCCTCAAACACAGGTTCATCGGCATCAACAACAGGTGTAGCAGTTGTAGCAGTTGTAGTTGTAGGGATGGTAGGGACAGGTGAACCAGGGAATGATTCGTTCATCCTCAAGTTTGATGGAGAGGGGTTTGTGCTCTGGAAGTGGCAGTTTGAGATCATCATGGATGACAGAGATTTGCTACGATGTTTTGACAGAACTATCCCAGCACCAAAGGAGGAGGGTACTGACCTTGTGTCATGGGTCAAGCTCAACAAGAAGGCTCTCGCCATTCTTGTGTCCTCCATACAACCCTCAGTCCTTTCACACATAAGCGGTTGAACAGTGGCAGTCACGGAATACGCCAAACTCTGTAAGGTGTTTCAGTCCTCCTCACTTGCCAACTGTCTCTTCATTCTACGAAACCTCATCAGCATGAGGCTTGGTGAAGGAGAGGATGTCTCCGCCTTTATGCAAAAGTTTGAGACGCTCTTGCAACAAGCCACCGGCAGGGGGTGGGACCTGAAACCCGAAATGGAGACCATGATTTTTCTCATGATGCTGCCAAAAAATTCGGGCCCCATGATAACGGTCATTGGAGGGTGGACTAAAGATCTAGTTTCCTACACCATCATCTCTCAGTATGTGTGGAATGAAGCCATGCGTCGTAGCAATAGTGAAGCAAACATGGCTTCCTTTGCCTCACGGAGCAGCGACACCTTCCGCAATACCTCCTCCTCTGGGTACAAGGGGAACAACAGCACTAGCAACAGTGGAAGGGGTGCAAAGCGCCAAGGAAACCACCATATCTGTGGCAAGGCTAGACACTGGGCTCGAGTGTGCCATGCACCTAAGAGAGAGGGAGGAGACGGGGATGAATGGCGATGGGGAAATGGTGGGAAGGATCCCACAAGCTTGATGGCTGAGTGTGCCTCCAACAAAGGGAGGGCGATACTCAGGCCAGGAGCTTACAGGCTTGACTCAGGCTCAAACGAGCACACCACTTACGAGAAGAGAGACTTCATCTCTCTTGCTCCATGCAACAAGAACTTCAGAGTTGTAAATGGCAAGGTTGAGGCAGCTGTGGGGATTGGTGACAAGCTGGTCACAGTGCATGTCAACGATGGAGATTCCGACCTGAAGCTAGAGGGGGTGGTCTACTTTCCCTCCTTCACAACCAACCTTCTCTCCGTCTCTAATGTAACTGACCATGGCATGACAGTGGTCTTTACAGAGAAGGAAGCGATGATAGTCCCTACCAAGGACATCAACATCTCCTACTCTGCTAAGAAGGTTGTTGCACAGGTTCCTCGCGTTGATGGACTCCACGTCTTGTAGACCAAAATGACAACTTCAACGGCTGAATCTTTGGTTGAGAGTGATGATGATGAGAACAGCGATGTAGATTCAGATGAGGAAGGACATGTTGGATCAGCGAAAGCAGTGGTAGGAGACAATTCAGCAACAAAACTATAAGCAAATACAACCACCGGGGCTGTTCATTCTAGCTTGTGCACATCCTCCAAGAACCTGTGGCACGGACGCTTTGGGCACGTGGCGCATTGCACATTGGAGCTTATGGCAAAGTAGGATCTCGTGCGTGGGATGGAGTCAGGTGATGAGGAGAAGGGAGCCGAGATCATGTGTGAGCCATGCCTTCAAAGCAAGGCAAAAAGGAAACCCTTCAATTGCAATGGCACGCGTGATCTCGCACCCCTTGACCTCGTACACTTTGACGTGTGCGGTCCTTTTCGCATATCGTCAAATGGAGGGAGTAGATGTTTCCTCACATGCATTGACGACAACAGTGGAGGGAAAGGAGAACCTGCAAGCTTTTGTCGCTATGGTTGAGCGACAGAAGGTGAAGGCATTCATGACGGACAACGGGGGAGAGTACAAAGCCTATAGGAAGTGGCTCAAGACACAGGGCATTGAACACCAGAAAACTATGCCCTACTCACCTCAAAGCAACCGCGTAGCAGAGAGGATGAACCACACGCTCCTAGGCATGACAAGGTGCATGCCGTTGATGCCAAGTTGCCTCCTAGGTTTTGGGCTGAAACAGCACGTACGGCTACCTACCTTATGAACCTCACACATGTAGCAGCTCTGCAAAGGAGAGGCAAGAAGAAGCAGACAAAACAGCTGAAGACGCCTCAAGAAGCATGGTCAGGCAGGAAGCCGGATGCCTCCCATCTCAAGGTGTTTGGTTGCACAGGGTTTGCCAAGGTCCAGGCCGGTGAGGGTCCTGGAAACCTCGATGCAAGAGCACAAAAGTGCATTTTCATCGGCTATGACACGCTCTGACCGGGACTGTAGGAAGATTGTTGTAGTGATTTTCCCCACCATGGCAGGAGTGACTCCAAAAAGGAACACTAAAAAGACAAGCCGTAGTGGCTTAGTGGCTAATGGTGTCCACCTATAGAGGCAGGGGCCCGGGTTTAAGTCCCACAAGATGAATTTCTGTCCTGCCTCAAGGGAGGTGGAAAATAGATGCCAGGAAGCTAGCTCAAACTCTAGAATTCCTCCTTAAGGTTCTAGAAGGCCAGGAGAGGGTCCAGGAAGGTGGCACACCTTCTAGAAGGGGTGACTTGTCCTACAAGGCATCTAGAAGTGTCTAAGTCTTCCGGACACCTTCCCTCCTACTAGAAGCAGACTGATGAATCTAGGAAGGGGCAAAAGCTTCTAGAGGAAGGAAGGGATGCATTCCTAGGTGGGAAAATGACAGCCTACCAAGGGCCACTCTAGAAGCCATAGGATCTGCTAAGAAGCTCCAAATCTGGCAAGCTTTGGTGTTCTAGAAAGCTTAGATCAGTAGCTATAAAATTCCACTACTTGTGAGCCTTTATCAAAGTGTTCATTCCCAGTCAATTCAGGCAAAAACTATTCCCTCTCTCTTTGGCCACTTTTCTGCCATCCTTGGAACCATTTGCCTCCACAGTTTCACTCTCTCCAAAAGGAGTTGGTGGTGTGAACCAGCCACTGCTAGGGACCCTCTAGGGTGCACACTCATCCTCAGGCCAACAAAGGGTTATGGGCCCACACCTCTAAGGGGTTCAAAGCCGGCTTGATTTCACGCTTCCAATAGCAAGACATGGCGACGAGCGAGCAAGAGAGCAACTGCGCTGTCCTTAAGTTTGATGGGCAGGCTTTGCCTTGTGGAGGTGGTAGTTTGAGGTCTCCCTCAACTACAAGGGACTGCTTGAACTTGTGAAGGGTGATGAGACTGCACCGCCAGAGACTGCAATGGGTGAGGTAAAGGAGGCATACAAGAAGAGCAACAAAAAGGCGTTGGCGCTCCTTGTGTCTGCGTCATGCCCGCCACAACTTGGGCACATCCAAGGATGCACCCTGGCCAAAGAAGCATGGTCAAAACTATGCTCCATCTACTAGTCAAGCAACCTTGCCAATCAGCTCTTCATCTTCAAACGGATCGTCACCCTCCGAGCCAATGAAGGTGACAACGTCATGAAGATCATGCGACCAATTGAGTCACTCGCAGCGGACTGCATGGCCACTGGTTGGGAGGTGGACTCTCAGTTGCAAGCTATGATCCTCCTTCTGGCCTTGCCGGACAGTTGGAGTCCCATGATCACAATCCTTGGAGGCTGGCCTTCCGACGAGCTGAAGTACCCGAAGGTTACTAAGTATGTGCGAAATGAGTGGATGCGACGTGGCGGTTGAGATAGTGCAGCGACATCAAGTTCAGCTTACACGGTTCATCCTCAAAGTGGAGGCCGAGGCGACAAGTGGAAGGGTGCCAAAAAGGGCACCAAGAAGGGTGACAAGAAGGGGGAGTGCTTCAACTGCAGCAAGAAGGGCCACTACGCGTGCAACTGTCCCAAGAAGAAAACAGATCGGTCGCAGCAGGGTGGGAAGAAAGATGAGCACGTCCTTATGGCGTACAACTCCACCAACTTGAAGGATCCGGGAATTGCCGTCATTGACTCCGGATCAGGCCACCCACATTGCAACAGGGTGGCATTTGTCACCTATGGCACCTTAGAGAGACGCATGATGGTGGCCAATGGAAAAACAGAGGTGGCCGCCGGTGAGGGTAACGTCCGCATTGAGTCAATTGTGGATGTCAAACCTGTCACGAGCACAGTCCACGATGTGCTGCATATGCCCAACTTTGGGGCAAACCTGCTCTTTGTCAGCCGCCTTACCGACAAGGGACTTGAGGTGCTCTTCACAAAGAAGGAGGCCGTCATCTGCAAGGAGGGCAAAGGTGAGGTGATTGCGTGTGCCAAGAGGGAGGACGACTTGTACCTGCTGCGCGCAAAGATCCTCAGCAGCCGGGCGGGGTCCAACGCCGCCAATCTTGCAACGAAAGATGGAGGAGAACCTGGACCTATGGCACCGCCGACTCTGCCACATTTCTCCATCGACAGTGAAGGAGATGGCTAAGAGGGAAGTGGTGCGGGGTCTCCAAATCAGCAGCCTTGATGGAACCAAGAAGACCGTGTCTGAGCCATGCATCATTGGAAAATCAACGCGGCAGCCGTTTATGGCCAAGGGGATGCGTGCATCGGCAAAACTGGCCGTGGTACACACAAATGTGTGTGGACCGCTTGAGAGCTCCATCGGCAGAGCTTGCTACTTCCGCACCTTCATCGATGACCACAGCCAAAAACTCTACCTCTACCCAATGAAGCGAAAGAACGAGGTCCTTGCGTGCATGCAAGAGTTTGTGGCAGATGTGGATCGGCAAACAGAGTTGAAGGTGAAGGCGTTCCGGAGTGACAACGGCGGTGAATATGCGGGGTGCCTTGGGTGGATGAAGAGCAAGGGGATTGAGTGGTAGAAAACAACTCCACACTCCCCACAAAAGAATGGCGTCGCAGAGAAAGCGAATCACACAACCCTTGGTTGTGTGATTCACGGTCAAACATGGTGCGATCCATGTTGATCGACGCGGGCCTTACACAACGGTATTGTGCGGAGGCGGCAAGGACAGCAGCGTACATCATGAATCTCACACCGACAAAGCCGTTGAAGGACAAACAGGGCAAGGTGTGGAAGACGCCACAAGAGGTGTGGAGCGGGAGGAAGCCGGAAGTGGGTCACCTCTGCACGTTTGGTTGTGTTGCACATGCGGTTGTGCAGGCACGTGAAGGACGGAGCAAGCTGGACCCACGACCCCGCCGGTGTATATTCCTTGGATATGAGAGCGGAAGCAAGGCGTACCGGCTCTTTGACCCAAGGAGGCAGCAGATTGTGTGGAGTCGCGACGTCACATTTGACGAGAAAAGCCGTTGGACAGACAAGGAGGCAGGTCTCTCCAAGAGGGAGGAGTGGATGCCACTCCTTGAGGGGGAGACGCCGGAGGACGTGAATGAGGGTGACGTCCTCGCATCACCACCAACTGGAGAGCATCGCCTAAGGGATGGACGAGCGGTAGACTTTATTCTGGCCAGTTTAGATGAGGAATCCGAAGCATCGGAGATGGACGTGGAGGCAGTGAGTCGACCGATGTCTCCAAGGTCTCCAAGAGAGGGGGAGCAGGCGCTTGGAGAGGATGGTGCCAAAAGGGGACAGCAACAGTAACAACCGCCTCAAGAGCCCCGCATGAGCAGCCGTGTGCAAAGAAAGACTAAAAGGTACGATGCCGACAAGGACATCTGGACTCGGTTCGCACAAGTCTTCTTCATGCAAGAGGAGCATGAAGGAGGCACTGCACCAGAAGGATGGGGCTGAGTGAGAGGGAAAAATAAAATGTAAGCTCGCCTCCCATGAGGAAAGAGGCTCCTCAGTTGCAGGTTGAGCATGGACGACTGCCATGGGTGATGCGCAAGGGGGAGATTGTTGGAGTGATGCTCCTCACCATGGCAGGAGTGACTCCAAAAAGGAACACCAAAAAGACAAGCCGTAGTGGCTTAGTGGTTGATGGTGTCCACCTGTAGAGGCAGGGGCCCGGGTTCAAGTCCCACAAGATGAATTCCTGTCCTGCCTCAAGGGAGGTGGAAAAGAGATGCCAGGAAGCTAGCTCAAACTCTAGAATTCCTCCTTAAGGTTCTAGAAGGCCAGGGGAGGGTCCAGGAAGGTGGCACACCTTCTAGAAGGGGTGACTTGTCCTACAAGGCATCTAGAAGTGTCTAAGTCTTCTGGACACCTTCCCTCCTACTAGAAGCAAGCTGAGGAATCTAGAAAGGGGCAGAAGCTTCTAGAGGAAGGAAGGGATGCCTTCCTAGGTGGGAAAAGGAAAGCCTACCAAGGGCCACTCTAGAAGCCATAGAATCTGCTAGGAAGCTCCAAATCTGGCATGCTTTGTTGTTCTGGAAAGCTTGGATCAGTGGCTATAAAATTCCACTACTTGTGAGCCTTGATCAAAGTGTTCATTCCCAGTAAATTCAGGCCAAAACTATTGCCTCACTCTCTGACCAGTCTTCTGCCATCCTTGGAACCATTTGCCTCCACAGTTTCAGTCTCTCCAAAAAGAGTTGGTGGTGTGAACTAGCCTCTGCTAGGGACCCTCCAGGGTGCACACTCACTCTCTGAGCCAACAAAGATGGCCAGCGAGGATCCTGATGACGTGCAGCAGGGAAGCTGGAGGCAACTCTCCACATGCATGGTGACAAGATCTCAACGATGAGAGCAGTAGGTGCAAGATGGATGCGAGTCTTGCTCTATGCTGAAGAGACACGGTTTCTGCTGTGGACAGAGAATGTCTGTATAGATCTTGGACAGAGCTAGACACCATTACTTCAGCACCATGTGTTGTTGGAGGATGAGAAGAGGCAACTGTCACTATCGCTAGACAGCAGCCCGGGTCACGGGTCAACAGCAAAAGGCCACAACCACTTGAAGATGAGAAGAAGAGTAGGATGCAAGTTTTGTGAGGCTACGATGTGATAAGCACCCTTGCGCTTGTGTTGCATCCACCTCTGTGTGGTACAGGCGGACACAATGGATGGGCATGCCAGCTCGACGGTATGGGAAACCCTCCACCCACGACCCATGGACCGTGACAATGTGAGGAGGGTTCCTCACTGTTCTGATACGAGTAGTTGCTAGCTTGAGTTGTCCTTGAGATAGAGCGAGGTGAAGAGAGAGAGAGAGAGAGAGAGAGAGAGAGAGAGAACACAACACGCCATGGATGTTGAAGTTAGAATCAAACGTCACAACCACAAGGAGATATGAGGGTAGGGAAGCGAGAGGCTAAACACCGGTGAGTGCATGCTCACACTAAGAAAATGCTCTTTTGAGCATGCACTGCCACCTGGGGGTAAAGCCCGATCTCTCGGAATCAGCCAAAGGTTGCTTCTCACCAGTGCACGGCCAGAGACCAACACAGTGCCCTCCTAAGGATCAGCACCCGGGACAATATGTAGCTCCCCAAGACACCCAGAGGCAAAGACCGATGATGTAGGCATTGGTAGTGAGAACGTACAACGCCTGTCATTTACCACATCACAGCAAGGTAGTTAAACATGGAAAATGGTTATGCCAGAGGACACTCTTGGGTAGCTTGCAGGCTGCTTGATAAACCTGATGTTAATAACCAAGGTTCTCTACGGCGACGGCTACCCAGGTATGGCCATGGTCATTCAATCTGTACATGTGTGTGTGGGCATGAGTGGTGAGACAAGAGGTCATAACAAATGTGACCAGCTAGGGAACTGGGCCCAATTCTAAGAAAAATTCTCATAAGATCCAACAACTTAGTAATGCGGGGAGAAAACACAACTGACAGCCATAGAGCATAAACATTTGCCATTGCGCACGGCGGGTGATGCACACGACAATGTTAGTATTTCCTAGTGTTTTCCTAGAAGTACCCTTGTGGCCGTAACTCTATGCATAGACATCCAAACGCAACACTGTTTGGACTTAGAGATGAAAAATATTGAGCTAGACGTTACGACTAGAAACTCTTGGTATCTATCATTGGACATATAATGTAAACATTGAAATCAAGCTGAAATTCAGCTCCATCGGAAATGCTTTGGTGAATACAAAATACATAGCACTCCAGCGAGCACCAGGATGTTGTGGCAGCTTTTTGGCAGCTACTGGTGGATGGATGCACCACCCATTGATGCTCCGACACCAACTGTGTCTACATCAAGGATCTACACAAGCCTGTACATGGCCGAGTGGTCATAGTACTATGTACAAACAAACGGGGACAACACATGTTAAAACACTTCCCCATGACTGGATGATACAAATCGCCATACATGTGCATAACCGGTACAAGTGCAATGAGATGCTCAATAATCCATAGTCTCACACTCCATTCTTAGCCACCCTCAGAACGAATGGACACCAGGACCTTTTCGCGCGCCGATGCCTTGGGCAGGAAGTCAGCGCGGAGCATTTTCGTGCCAACCCAAATGACAACGTTTCCCAATTACTTTACAAGATCATGCACAACGTGATACTCAACAGCAATGTGCTTCATGCGTACATGAAACACACCAAATTTCTCTACAATTGTAAGAGAACTGTGGTTATCATAACGTAGAATGATGCAATGCACAGACTAATGTAACTCACAAAATACACATTGTAACCATACACCCTCAGCACCCCAAGCCCCCAGCGTAACAAAAATAGCCTCAAATGAGCTACATTCAATGCAACCCTGTTGGCCATTTCGCCATGACACAATGGTGTCACTCAACATGAACAAGCAACCTGTCCGACTACGCCCATCAGGGCTCCAGGCCTGGTTGCCATTTGTGTCGCTGTCTACAACCACCAAGCATTGCAGACGAAAACTGAGTCTAAGGTACGACGTGGAAGAAATGTACTGCACCACTCGCATAGCCGGGTGAAGGGCTATGGCCTGAGAAAACCATGGGGACAGTGCATAGAGGTTGACAGCAAAGGCGGTGTTGGGTCGTGTGGTTGTGGCCAAGAAAATGAGAGAGATAATGAGGTACAAGTATAGGGTCATGTCCATTGCCTCTCCTTGCTTTGCTATGTTATCCACCTTCACGGCATCATGTCCATAAAAAATGACAGAGGTGGAGGCTGTGGAAACTTAAGCAAGGAGGTCACCAAACCGTACCCCCATAATACAAGCGTTATGTTCCTGATGCAACGAGAGTGTCCTCCGCTACCGATGACGTATGATTTCCATCCTTGGAAGCACAGTTTTAGAACCAAGTCCTTCATCCTGTAGGCAGCCCAAAGGACTGCCCTGCCTTCCTTCACAACCTCCATCAAAGGAGACGTGATCAGGAGGTCGTCCATGTAGACTACAATGATGCTGGAGCTCTTAGTAATATGTCTGGGAAAGAGGGATGGATCAGAGTCACTCAGCATGTAGCTGGCACAAGTCAGTGTGCTAGTAATCTTTTGGTTCCATCACTAGAGTGACTGCTTTAGGCTATACAAGGTCTTTGGCAAGTTCCAAACCTTGTCACTAACCTCAAAGCCTTCTGGCTTGGCCATGTTGTTCTCCTCCTCTAAAGCACCATAGAGGAACATCATCATGCTAACCTCATGTGCATGTTTTGATGTGTCCATTGTATTTGAAGTGAAAAACAATACAATTGTGACCTAAGAACCAGGCTCTTTGATGCAGGGGCAAGACAGATATGGCCGTACAAAGGTGGGAGGAACACCTTCAAAAAATAAGAGACGTACCAGTTCAACCCCGAGCACGGCGGAGCGAATTTCTTGTTCACTGTAGCCAAAGCGCCCCTAGATGGATCCTCATCCAATGAGGCAAGGTTCACAGGGAGCCATAGGAACTTTGGGATGGTGGTTGGAGGCGTGTTTGCAAGCAAGGATGCTTGAGGTCACCATTACCCCAGCCCACGGTGTTGTCATTGGAGTTATGTATAGAGAATGTAACGGCCATAACACAACTGTTTCTCCATGAATCGAGGTGTTCTTTGTTGTGCTGGAAAGCTTACAATGCGCACTACAACATTCATGAATTCTTTGTACCATTGTGCCTTGACAGAGAGCTTCAAAGTACCGAGGACCTCTTTGGCTTGCTCAAAAAGATTGGTAAATAAAGAAGCCTAAGGGTTGTTCTATGCATGTCAATCTTATCCTAGACTCTGCACATTGCCTTGTACTGATCTATCAAGACTAATGATTTATTCCTTGACAAACATTCATTGTTCTCTTAGCATTCCCACGTACTCATCCATTTGATCCTACCATTCTTGTGCAACGCACTTTGGTGCAAACGCCGCCAGTAGAGTGGCACGACGCAAATCTCATTCAATAGCAGAGGTCTTGCTACTAGGATAGGGTTGAGTAGCACCTCAAGAGTTAGCCAGATATACCAAGGGATCAAAAGTGGGAGGTTTATCCCAAGCGCGCGGCGTGTGATCGTCACGTCAGATGTCCCACTGTTGACATGGTTGTACCGATGGAACCAACAAGGTCTTGTGACTTCGCAAGGCCTTGTAGAGGCTGAAGCAGTCCCCTCGCTGCTGGAGCATGGAGATCACTAATGTTCTTGAGACATTTGGGTACCGCCATAGTGCGGTTAACCATACACTGTTCATTGGTCCTCCGTCATCCCCTTTTTCCTCATCTATGGTGATGACTTGCTCACAACCTCTCCAAGTCCTTCTACTATGCGATCTGTGAAGAATCTACCACAATCTATTTACAGACTGAAGGGCATTGGCCTCGCTCGAGTGCTCCTTGGCATGGAGCTTGAGCAAGACCGTCCAAATCGTGCATTGCATGTGTATCAGGCTGCTTACATCCGCAATCTTGCACCTCCTCGACCTATGACTAGCCAGCCCGCAGTAGCTACAGATGCGGTCCTTGCACTTGCTATTTGGCTTGCCAATACATCCCTTCTTCCCAGGTGGGTCCCACCCTTTCTCTGCGTACTGCACCTCTTGCAAATTGACCCCGGGCATTGGGTGGTGGTATGCCCAGTTCCACACCATCTTTGTTAGATGTATGTCCACATACATCTCACAAATTCTTGCATCAAGGAGAAGGCTTACCACATGTTGGCATGGGTAGCCATACTCGGCCCATTGGCCGCAACTGCACTTCTTGGCATTGCAGTCCACCTCTCGCCCAGAGAGGCTCTTTGAACCTGGCACAGTCCCAGAGAGTGGTCCTGCCAGGATGATGTCATACTCTCGCACATGCTGTGTGTATCATCTTCCCGTTGACGAGCGGGACGAGCGTAGTCTCGCAGTCATGCGCAAGCTCCCGTAATTCTGCAAACAATTTTTACACACACACATACAACTGCGCAAAGTAGTGGAAGGGGTACAGATGGTGGAAGTCCATGATGCGTCTCTCAGCAACTCTTGCGAGTTACTTGTCGTGTGTCTACCATGTGCCACGTGTATGTAGAACCTACTCCACCAATCCAGTGGGATACCCGGTTCTCCTCTACCACCAAAGATGTACTCTAGATCTTGCTTGGACGCCCGTGGAAGCTCATCCTGAGCGTGCTTGAACTCCCTCACGGTGAAGGCATACGCTAGGGTCCAGAAGAGGTTTGCTACCACCTTCCAGCTTTGACCTTCCACTTTCTCTTGGATGTGCTGTGCATAGAAAGTTTGCGTTACACCTAGCATCTTGCGGGCCATACCATCAAGAAGCCCTTCATCACGGTTAGATGTAATTTCTGTTCCACGCTCTCGTGCCGTGGGATACGCTTTCGACAGTCACTGTATGAACCACGTCCAATTCTCCTTGTCCTCCTGACCTCACAGCACCCACGCTATGGGCACGAAGTGGTTGTTGGCATCCCAGTAATGGACAATAAGGAGCACCTGTTTGAAACCATTCTTAAAAAAAGTGGCATCCATCGTTATCAGGCGGCAAACATGGTTCTAGCCCTCACGACATACTCCGGGAGTGACGAAGGCACGGTGGAAGAGGCCGGTCTTGTCCTCCTTAGCGCACGCCACGGTCCGTGGGTCCACCCTCTTCAAATGCAAGGCATACCGTGCATATGCATCCCTGTTTGCACAACGGTCTTTCACCGCAGCAAGGAGGGAAATAGGACAGGAAAGCAGGCACACTAACCTCTATAACGTACGCTAGGAACAGAGATTCGGAGAGCGTCTTCTTTCCCATCAAATTCTTCTGGGCCGCCTTCTTTGCTCGGTACATGACAGGGTAATGGACCTTCTTGCCGGTCCGTGCCTCGACAATCTATTGTAGCACCTTTGTGTCCGTGGAGGGCTTCATTTTTATCGTCCGCTCGATGCGGCTCAGGATCCATGCAGCATGCCATGCCTACTTGCCCTTCTTGGTCGTTGGGGTACATTTTTGGCCATCTACATGCTCGATTACGGTGATGTTGCCATGTTTGCACCGGTAACGTGCCTTGATAAGCCATGCACAACCCATGATTTTCTACATACTGCAGCGCACCTCAAGGCGAGTGTCCTCGCTACGAATCCATGCGAGTGGCATGTTGTGGTCGACTGCAAAATTGTGGATAGCTTCCTGACAGGCCTCCATGTTGCAGATGGCTCTATCACCCGAGAAATATATGCATCTTACTCTGCACTTGTGTGCTCAAGCAAGGTGAGCGGCTTGCACATCTATGCCGGTTTTGTCCGGCGGGGTTGGTGGAGATTCCTCATCAAGCGACCCTAAACAAAATACACAAACAACCATGTCAAACATGTCGGTGGAAAAAGTAGACAAGGAAATATAGTGTTTTGCGGATAGAAGAGAGAGTAATTTGACATAGGAGGAGGTCCAGCCCCGTCCGTTGCGACGCCATTTCTACAAACATAGTGGGTTCAACCCATCTGCACGGTAACCACAAAAGGACGGACACGCTGACTTCCGCCAATCGGCATCGTGCACTCTTGAATGTGCTCAGGAGAGCACTAGGTCATGTGCTCTACAAAACAGACATGACAGTTGTAGTCGTGCTCCGCCCAATCTGAAAACAGGAAGGAGGACTCGGGGTGGTGATGGGAGAGGAGGACCTCGAGTGGATCGTTGTCCTCTTCATCTGGGTAGTTGCCTCCAGTGGCGGAGAAAATGGCAGCTGTCTTGGCCGAAAATGGGTATATCAATGTGTGCCATGCGTTGTAGTATGTACCATATCCACAATCTACACCTAGGAAACCCACCCGTTAGTGTGAGGATGAGTGTCATCCTGGACACAAAGGCCCGTTGCGATGAAGTGGCGACATCGGAAGGACATGACGAGTACACATGAACAATGGCCAAACGGTCCCGACCCGTACAAACGACAAGAGAGAACGTCCACATCGCATGGCGGTTTGGTGACTTACCATGAAGACAACCGTTGCAAACCATGCAAGAGGGAAGAACACATTCGGAGGGAATAACAAAAAGAATCATCCTACCATTTCCTGGAGCCGAAAAATCAACGAAGTGATGCACGTCATCATCGAGCAAGTGGCGTTAACATCATGTGGCCTGTCCTTGAGATATCCACTAGGTAGTGTCGCTTGCATGTGGACGACTTTTGGCAACGTCCACTTGGCAACCTATTGCGTGATCGATGTTTGGGAGGCTTAGACTCCGTTCGGACGTTATCGACGCTGACGTACGACAATGTTGCTTCGTGTTTGGCAACGACGCCATCGTACAACAGTTTCTGTACAAGAGTGATGTCATCTTTACCTCGGTCGCCTGAATTTCTATCTTCTTGTTCAAAGGGTCCAAGAATGGTGGGATGGAGTGAACATTTAAGCACATGTTTAGTCTCTCGAAAATCGTACTTCGAGTCAAGTCACTCCAAAGGTACATGAGTCATAGTTCATTTCATGGGTTGTCAAAATGGTGTCTAAAACCAATAAAACTTGATGCATGATATTTGACGTAACCACTTTTTCTTAGAATAATCTTACGCGACTGGTGTAGTTTGTATTAATTGGCAACAATGGGCACGGCACACATGATATCAGACGCTTTGGGAAAACCACGTACGTGATGCATGTTTTCTATAAAGTGAGTATGGTGTCCATTTTGTGCAAAAATTGGCCAAGAGAAAACTTGGAGGCCTAAACAATGGGTATAGCGGAATTAGGCCATGCAAAGAAATGCTTAGAAATGTGAGATTTTGAACAATGAGCGAGGAAGAGGGATATCCCCTCCACCCTCGGTTTGGCCAGTGTACGTGCAAATTGAGCAAAATCTGGCCTATGGAAAGTCCAAGAAAAAATCTATCAGCTACCAAACAGTGGCTGGACAGATCCCGACGATAGTACGGGTCACTCAGGTGGCCGAACAACAGTTTGAAAGAAGAAGCGGAAACAGAAAAACAAGCTCTACCGAACTAAGCCGACAAACATTATAAGTAACATTGCCAAGAAAAGTGGCCCTCAAGAATTGGCCATCGAGAAAAATCATGTGTGCACATGGGGATATGCAAGATGAAGGTGAGACTAATAAAGTAGCAGTCGACCACTATAGCCAGCCTGCATGTGAGTGGTGTCCAGAGGTCACCAAGACGGACATAGCTGATGTTGTCCACAGCTTGCGGTGACCCCTCTGCTCATGTCCATGCTCGTGCAGATCCCTGACAAGACAGCCACCTCAGACCAGTGGGGGAGCTGACGTGGCCTTGGGAGTGCCCGAGACTCCACGACTATCCACCGGTGACACTCGTGAGGAGTTGGGGCTAAGGCTTAACCGTTCCAGGCTTTTTGGTAGTGAGGCCGACTGGCCGGTTGCAGGTTTTCCATTTATCAGACACTTGGTGGTGACTGAACCATGGTGTGTGGGTATTTGTTGTGTATGATTTTGCACCCTGCTGCGTTTGGTTCTGCCGCTTCTTGATTCGGATGCCTGGGCAAGGAGATATAGCCAAAAACGTGGTTTTCGACCGGTTTATCTGTAGCAGGAAAATGAGACCGGTCGGCACACCTCCGCTAGCAGATGACACTTATGACCTGACCTTCTCATTTGTCACTTACACTGCATCATGCTTAAGAAAAGCCTTGGTTCACATGACGTGTTCCAATCCTGCTCTCACTGTTCCTTCCATGACCTGTGAGTCAGCTAGTCAGATCAGTGGTGTCAGGCTAGTGAACAGTTTAGCTAGGAAGTTTCAAGGAATCTTCTCATGGTATCAGAGCAAGAAGCCAGAGCTTGTTGTACTGCACAGCAGAGACACAACAATCGTAGCAGCAGTGAGCAACAGCAACGGCAGCAGTAGTGAGCAGCAGCAGCGGCAGCAACACACAGCAGCACACAGCAGCAACGACAGGTCCTGGGAGGACCCACCAACCTACGCCATGCGGCCAGGCGCAGGCCGCAACACCTGCGCGACAGAGGAGTCATGCAGGAGGGGTGCAGCAGTGTAGCAGCATGCCAGCACAGGAGCGCCATAGCAGCAGCTTTCCAGCAGTGCAGTAACAGTGCTGGCACTTTCAACCACATCAGTAGAAGCAGTAGCAGTAGCAGCAGCATCGGCAGCGGCATCAGAAACATCAGCAATAGCAGCCACCAAAGTGGCATGAGGCCACAACCGTCAAGCTCAACGGCAGCAGCGGCAGCAGCAGCAGCAGCAACAGTAGGGTGCGTCACCGCTGCCCCTGTCTGTGCAGCTTCCTAGAAGCCGCACGGATGTGGAGGAGCAGCAGATAGAAAACGCGTCAGCCACCACCTCCCCGTCGGCATGAGCTTGCCCTGGCTTCAAACGAACACCGTTTTTGGCGTTTGAGGGTGCGTTGGAAAGCTCTTCTCTCAAGATCTCCAGAGATACTATTCATGCATCGTTTCGTGCTCTGTAGCCAGCAACAGAGACTGGAGTGCACCACAGATTTGTTTTTCTGGTGAAATTCGGGCAGAAAATGGAAAAGTGACGTTTTGTCACTTTTGTTTTTAACTTTTTGTGACCAAAAACTTCACTATCCTGTTTGGAACATTCAGGAACCTCTGTGGTCCAGATTTTGCTTGATTTGGACAACCTTGATTTTTTAGTGTCGAAGCATTAAAATTTCAGCACTTGGCCAAATTTCTGGCCGTCAGCACCAAGAGCTCCACATAGCATCAGCAGCTAGCAGCAGTGGCGGCGTGCAGCAGCAGCAGCAGCAGCTTGTGGCAGCAGTAGTGTACAGCAACAGCAACGTGCATCAGCAGTAGCTTGCAGCTACAGTGATCAGCAGCAACAACGACAGGAGGAGAAGAAACCGGAGGAGCGGCAGTAGCAGCGGGATCATCGACGGCAGTTGCAGCAGCCTCGACAGCAGCAGCGGCTGCCTTTTTTCCTTACTCTTCCTTGGTATTCCCCTCTCCTCTCGGTTCGGGCTCCCCCTGCTGGTCTCTTAGGTGGGTTGGGGATTGGGACAGGTACCCGGAGTTTCCCCAAGACCCTCCCATTTTTTCACGCCCACTGGGGCGAGGGGAATGCTGTCGGATTTTTTCCAGGAGCTGGGAGGGTCCACCCATGGCGTTCCCAGGCTGAAATAGGCCTCAACATTTTTTCCGTGCCCACTGGGGCGAGGTAATTGCTGCCGGATTTTTTCAGCCGCTACGACGGCAGCAACAGCTGAGAGTGCCACCGCCGTCTGAGTCAACGGTAGCAGCGACAACAGCCACAATAGCCGTAGTGGCAGAGTGCCACTGCCATCAGGTTTGAGGATAGTAGTAACAGCAACAGTAGTGACAGAGCAGCACACCGCAATGACAGCAAGGCCGCAGGCATGGCCAGCAGTCACCACCGTAGTAGCAGCGAGCCAGGTAACTAGTCTCGTTTCCATGTCCTACACCTCCCATCGTGTCAGTAGCGTGCTTTCCCTGACACAGCAGCTCGTTGCAGGGGCCTGCCAGATTGCTAAGCTTAAGCAGATCCTTACCGCTGGGTACCATCAGCTCGTCGAGCTTCACCGACGGATGGCGCTCTCCATTCAGGGGAGTACGAGTAACATACCTAAGTCGAGGGGTCCCACTGCTGGTCGTGTCGAGTCCGAAGCGTCGCGTCGGGATGGTGGTAATGGTGTCGCCTGTTCTGTTCAGTCTGTCGAGTCTTTTGTTGGACGGGATGATGCAATTGTCCTGTTGCAGCGTTGTGTCGAGTCATGCACAGGTCCAGATGACCCGTTGTGGCTTCATGAGTCCTAGTCAAGTGTTTTTGCTTGTCTGTCAGCATCGCAACTCTCTATGGAGCAGCCTGCTTCTGTCGCTTGTACTGTTGCTTGTTGTTACATCACACTGACAGAGCGTGTGACAGATGCCACCTGGATCATTGATGCAGGTGCCACTTTTCACGTGACCTTTCGTCATCGTGAATTCGTCGTGCTGGAACCTGTTGGGTCAGTACGATCCATGCGCACAATAGTTGGTCATGAAGTCCCAGTCCAGGGCATAGGTGTAGTGGAGTTCCACGGGTTGTCTGGCCCCTTGTATATCTTGGACGTTCTGTTTGTGCCTGCGTTGGAGCTCTGCCTGCTTTATGGACATGCCTACACTCGCATGGGACTCCGCGTTTCTTTCACAGGTGAGGATGCCACAGTGTTTGTTTGTGCCACACAAGAGGTGGTCGTGCGTGGGGCGGCTGTGGATAACTTGTACCATGTCTCTGGCTACCCTATGTCTGCTCCTCCCTCCCCAATCTCTGCTCGTGTATTTGTGACAGGTACTTTGTCACCTGAGCACCAACGTCCATTGCACAGACGCCTATGCCATGTACACCTAGACGCTATCAATCATCTAGTGCACACACATCCCACGCACACTGTTGATGCGACATCTTTCGAGACGTCGTCCAAGACCGACTGTCTCCAATTGCTCAAGGAAAGACGCACCGAGCCACGTACCCTCCTTCCAACTCACGGGCGCTTCGGCCTCTCGAGTTGGTTCACTTTGACCTCTTGGGACTCCTCCCTGTCCAGTTCCAGGAGGATAGAGGAAGGTATTTCCTGACGATCACTAATGACTTCACCCACATGCGATGGATCTTTAATCCTTTTCAGAAGAGTGACCCCGCCCTTGCGGTGCGTACTTAACTCTGATACCATGTGTTGGGCCTGTAGACTTTGTCCGCCCCTGCAGCCCTATCGCTCCTGAGCCGTCCCATCCATCGGGTACCCTGCTTGCCCATTGTGCATTGCCTCTTCCTGCCTCGCCCGTCTTACCAGTGTCACTGGCATTGTCCATTGCTGCATTGCCCGCCTTGCTAGTGCTCCCGGCATTACACGTTACTACCTCGCCCGCCTTGCTAGTGTCTCCGGTATCACCCGTTGCTGCCTTGCCCGTCTTGCCAGTGTTGCCGGCGTCACCCGTTACTGCCTCGCCTACCTTGCCAATGTCGTTGTCATCACCCGTCACTACCTCGCCTACGTCGCTAGTATCACCCGCTATGTCAACGTCACCACTGACTACCTTGCCTGACCTTGCATCTCCTACTTTGTCTGAGCCGTCAGTGTATGCGTTGCCGGCACCTGCGCTTTGGCCGCTCGTGTCCCCCGCCTCTATTCTATCTGCGCCCCCTTTACCGGCTGCACAGCTCACTCAGCCCTATTTGCGTGTCGAGGGTGGACGCTTGCGCCCTTGTCCCACTCACAGCGTACGCAGTGGTGACCCTGGCACAAAGGCCCTCGGCCTTAGTGCACTGGGTCTCGAGGAGGTTTACCCTGCTTGTGAGACGGGCCTAGTGCTCCTTGCTCATGAGCACCCATTGGCACTTGACTCTTCAGAGTCGATGGTCACTTTGGATCCTCCCTCTGTTGCCTATGCTTTGGCCATGCAGAGCGTGACTGGCGCGAGGCCTGACCCCAGTGTGGCGGGTGTGGCACCTGACCCTAGCACACTCCACGAGGCTCTGGCTGGGTTTGACTCAGTCCTCTGGTGTGATGCGTGTCAGGCCAAGCTTGCTGCCATCGAGGAGAACAAGGTCTTCAAGCTCATGAACCTACCTCACAGTCGCAAGGCTGTGAAGGCCAAGTGGGTCTTGCGCAAGAAGCTGAAGCCGGATGGCTGAGTGGAACGGTACAAGGCATGACTGACCGCCAAGGGGTTCTCCTAGGTAGAAGGCATCGACTTCACCAAGACCTTCACCCCTGTCGGTCGCACAACCATAGCACTGGCTTTGATGTGCCAAACAACCCAACATGAGTGGGAGCTACACCAGATAGACGTAAAAAATGCTTTCCTCCATAAAAAGTTGGACGAGATGTACATGGTCCAGCCTCCCGTCTTCGAGGACGGCATTGGCCGTGTGTATCGATTGCGGAAGGCCTTGCATGGTCTGAAGAAGTTGCCTCATTGTTGGAACAGAGAGATCACTCGCACACTGTTGAGGGTTGGGTACGTCCAAAGTGCCTTGGATCCCTCTCTCTTCCTCTCACAAGCCCTTGCGCAGCTCACGTCCATTCTGGTCTACGTTGACGATCTCCTCATCGCTTCTCCCGACTTGAAGGCTATTGAGGAAGCCAAGGCCATGCTATAGGCGATGTACAAGATGAAGGACTTGGGGGAGGCTGTAGTGCTTTTGGGCATGCAGATCGTGCGCAATCGCACGCGTTGGACGCTCCTAGTGCGTCAGGAGCGGTGCGCTCTCACCTTGAAGGAGTGTTTTGCTAACTTGCTTGCTCCTATCCACACCCCTCATGCCTGATGGATAGGATGCCTTGAAGAGCAAAAATCTAGCTGATCTGGGGGAGCTTGTCGACGCGACTCTATACCTCCGAGTCATCGGTTCCCTCATGTACCTACCCACGACGACGCGACCCGACATCGCCTTCACTGTCAACTTGCTTGCACAGTTCTCCCAGGCACTGCGCGTGCAATGTGTGGGAGCTACTGTCCGGTGTGTGAGGTATGTCCTGTCTACGGCATGCATCGGTCTATGCTACCACAGTCATCCCTCTGTGGTGCTTGACGGTTACATCGACAGTGACTGGGCTTGGAGTCCAGACGGTAAGAGCCGGACATGCTACATCTTCTTGATCGGCGACACAGTTGTATCTTGGCCGAGTGGTAAGCAGGGCTGCATTGCTCGCAGCTCAGTTGAGGCTGTGTACATGGCGCTCGGTGCTAGTGCTGCCGAGAGCGTGTGGTTGGTGCGTTTGTTGCGTGAGTTGTGTCAGTCTCTACCCCCTGTTGTGCTACGTTGCAACAACCAGAGCGTGATTGCTATCGCCGACAATAGAGGTGTGTTTCATGCTCGTACAAAGCACATTGGTATTGAGCATCACTACGTGCGTGCAATTTTCCAGAACACGAGATCGAGGTCATCTGGGTAGGTACGGATGTGCAGCGTGCTGACTTCCTCACAATGGCCATCCGCCGTATGAGGTTTCTTGCGGCTTCACGTTCTGTGGGACTTTGCCCTACACTCGCTGCCGACTGACCTCCTCATGCCAGCTGTTTCTTGTGTTTGTCAGTGCCTGTACGTTCACGGACTTATTCTCCATCTGGTCATGGGGGAGTGATGCTGTCCGCAGCTTAGAGTGACCCCTCAGCTCATGGCCATGCTCGTGTAGATCCCTGACGAGACAGCCACCTCAGACCAGTGGGGGAGCTGACGTAGCCTTGGGAGTGCCCGAGACTCCACGACTATCCACCGGTGACACCCGTGAGGAGTTGGGGCTCAGGATCAGCCGTTCCAAGCTTTTCGGTAGTGAGGCCGACTGGCCGGTTGCAGGTTTTCCATTCATCAAAGACTTGTTGGTGACTGAACCATGGTGTGTGGGCATTTGTAACATAGGATTTTACACCCTACTGTGTTTGGTTCTGACGATTGTTGATTCGGATGCCTGAGCAAGGAGATACAGCCAAAAACGTGGTTTTCGACCGGTTTGTCCGTAGCAAGAAAATGAGACCGGTCGGCACACCTCCGTTAGCAGACGACACTTATGTCATGACCTTCTCATTTGTCACTTACACTGCATCATGCTTAAGCAAAGCCTTTGTTGGTTTTCGTGCATCTCTCATTGTACTCTCTTGTCTCCTCCCGGCTTGTGTACATCGGCGTGCAGATGACTGACGACAAGACTCCATGCTGCTGGAGTGTCATTCGGTGGAGCTGACGCACGCAGAGGCCCACTCACAGTTTGCTGGAGCCTCCGCCCTTTGACGCGCTCAGCTCCATCGGTAGGCCTCCTCGATGATCAGGCCATCTGCAGTCACTGCCACTGCAGATGTTTTCTACATTCACCCAACGCTGTTTCTGGTTGTGCCATTGCGTCTCCAACATCATGATGTGCCTAGGGTCCATGTCTCTTGCTGTGTGGCACTGTTTGGCATCACTGACTGTCGTAGGCATTGCCTGGGTTCGGGCAGCCGTAATTCTTTGCTGCTATTTTCTAGCTGATTCTGACTACAAGACTGCGTTCACAGCGTTAGCATCATGGTATGGTCTAGTTTTTAGGCAAAACGGACGACACCCAGGTTTTGGGCTGTTAGGCGTCTAGCAGGGCTCGCTGTGAAAACCCTGCCTGACAGAAAATAGGTCTAGGACTATTTTCTGATGAACTGGTTAGCTGAGTAAAAAATTCTACAATAGTGGAGATGAGCTAGAACTTGGAGGGGTCTCCCATTGTTGCCCATTCTTCATTCCTAATCAGTTACTATTAGTTTCGAGCTGCTTTCTAGCGCTAACACTGGCGCGCGCATTTCTGACTAACAAACCCAGAGCTTCCACACTTCGTCTCTAGAGCAGCAGATTGAGTGGGCAGCAGACTTAAGCAACGAGCGTGGAAGCCCACACGCTACATCAACAATGGTGATGCCCCAACTTGCTTCCTAGCATTTCCTCTTGGGTATCCGAGCGAGAGTGTAGCAGACATAGCAAAAGACTGACGTACAGGTGGGAGACAACACCGGCGGACCTCCACACGTGCGAGTGCAGGGGAAATGCTGCCGGATTTTTTCCGGCAACATTGACCCACCTAGTGGCGGTGTAAGAAGTTTTCCCACGGCCACTGGGCCAGGGGAAATGCTGCCGGATTTTTCCCGACACTATTGACCCCCACGCTTAACGCGAGGAGGTGAGCGGCAGGCCACATCAGGCGCTTGCTGGCGACGACGTACGCGGTGACGTCATCTAGGTGTGACTAACAACAGCAGCCTGGAGCACCTGCAGCAGCTTGTAGTAGCAGCGAGCAATGGCAGCAGCAGCTGCACACAGTACTAGCCGGCAGCAACAGCAGCCTGTAGTAGCAGTAGTAGCGAGTAGCAGCTGGCATCAGCAGTAGCTCGCAGCAGTAGCAACATCTGGCGGTAACAGCAGCAGCAGCAGCAGCGTTTGCAGCGGTAGCCTGCAGCAGTAGCAGCAGTCGCAGCCCCTCGCTCACTGCGAGAAACAAGTTGCTGGCAGCGAGCTTGCTGCTTGCAGCGAGCAACGAGTACCAAACTCACTGCTCGCGGCTCGTTGCTCATAGCAAGCAGCGAGCTTACCGTGACGAGCAAAAAGAAAGAAAGAAAAAAGATTCCCACCCTACCAACAGTCGCAGTACCAGCAGTAGTAGCAACAGTAGTAGCAGCAACAATAGCAGCAATAACAGCAGCAACAGTAGTAGCAGTAGTAGCAGCAGGAGCAACAACAGCGTCGGCAGCCATGCAACAGTGGCAACATAAACCGTTGTTGACGTCAGCGACTGTCCGCTGATGTCACTACAGACATCATTACTGACATCATGAATAACACAAAAAAAGAAGAAAAACAAAGTAGTAGCACTGCACACACCGCAATAGCATGTGCTGATGTCAGCCATCCTCGACTGACGTCACTACTGATATGAGCAGTACACAAAAGAATCAAAAACAAAACAAAACGAGGGGAAGAGTGGCACCATAATCCACTATGGCTAACAGTCCATTTGAGGAGGTTCCTTCTCTGTTGGGGGGACCCCGAACTCCCCTTTCCTATAGCAGCTGCAGCAGTTGCAGCGGTAGTAACAGCAGCAGCAATGGCAGCAGCAACATTAGCCCTTTGGCGTTGTTGGAGGCAACCCTGACCCCCTGGCTGCTCTTCAGCAACAACTCGTTGCCTTGACGCAGCAACTTGGAGCACTGCTGCCATTGGCCTCCCAGAATGCCAGCAATGCGCTGCCACCATTTATTCCTCCAAGGCACGCTAGCCTTGCTGTGTCTGCTGCCATGCATTACCTAGCACAGTAGCAGACTCAACGCTAGCAGCAGACGGTGACCTCCGTCCTTGGCCCCACTCTGGTTGCCGACCGCAGGCAGAAGGAATTTGAGACGCCGCCCTCGCCGCTTCAGGCCGGCGAGCAGTTCCGGAGCTGGGAGCTCAACTTCCGGATATGGGCGGAGGGTGAGGACGTGTGGGCATACTACACCCTCCCGTATGACCCCACCCAGGCCGACCAGTTGTATGACGCTGGTCGCGCCGTACGTGCCCTCGTCCTCGTCGCCCCTCCGGCTTCCCACCTGGCCCTAGAGCCTTTCCTCGGCGACTTCACCCTTGGCGCCAATCAAGACCCTACAGCAGCGTGGCATGTCCTCACTCGTCCCCATCGCCTGTCTAGGGAGGCTGAGACTAACCGTTTGCTGCAGGAGGTCGACTCCCTGCACATGGGGGAGACCGAGACGGTCACCACCTACTGGCAACGGGCGAAGGACATCCTTCGTCGCCTCAGCACCTCTGTCCCACCCCCATTGGCCGCGCTCCTCACCATCAACCGCGGTGCCACCGACGTGTACGTGGACGTCTTCATGCACTACTCCCAGGATGTCCTCTCCACCATGGCGGCCCAGGGCACCCTCATGCCTTGGGCATACGAGCTCTTCCTCCGGATTGAGGAAGTTTGTCTGGAGTCCCAACTCTAGTACACGGAGGCTCTTGCCTCCCCTGCCGTTGCCTCCGTGGCCATCGCCTCCCCTGCCGTAGCAACCTCATCGTCGTCGGGGAAGAAGAAGTGCCGGAACAAGAAAGGCAAGGGTCAGCAGCAGCAGCAGCCGTCGCCCAAATCCAGCGGTGGTGGCTTGGTCTGGCACAACTGTGGCCAGCCTGGGCACGAGTGGTACACGTGTCCTCTCCCGACACACAAGGCATGGGTCATCGCCACCATGCGTCGCAAGCGGGAGCACCGTCTTGCCTCTGTCGCCATAGCTGTCGCCGGCCCTGACGCCTCGACCTCGTCCGGTAGCTCCACCACTCCGACAGCTCAGCCAGTCTAGTACACACCTGCGTCGCAGCAACACCATCCGCAGCCGTCGGTGCCTCCATTTCCTACATCGGCACAGTCCTCTTACTACCCCGGCTCCGGTGCCATTACTCCGCACTCGGTCTACACTCTTACGCCGTCCTCTCTTGTGAGCATCAGCTAAAGTAGTTCATCGCGCTCCAGCTTGGCCTCCCTCACTCTCCCCCCAGGGAAGTGCGAGTTGCATGACCTCCTGCTCTCCTGCCCAGCCCTGCATGACTGGGACTCAGCTATGGTCGTGTCCTATTTCCTTGTACGTATCGTTTTCTCTTGTGGTCTCCTCTACCCCCTTCCATGACAATATTGTGTGGCTTGATTATTGGCAGTCCCGGTTCGTGCCCCCTTCCACTGCGTCCGCGTCTCTCGCTTGCTGCCATGTGACCGTTAGTGATCTGGCGACCTCGGTCCAAGACCTTTCTGAGACCTGGATCATCAACTCCGGGGCCACGCATCACATGACGGCCTCCCGTGAGGCCTTTAGTATGCTCGGTCCTATTGACGATGTCTTCGGTGAGCGGACGGGCTCCGGACAAGTGTTGCCTGTCCGCGGTGTCGGTGTCATTCGTTTATGTGGTCCCGAGTCTCGAGCTCAGCCTCCTGACCATCACAGCCCTTGACCGTATGAGCATGGATGTTGTGCACTCGCGTGGTGTTGGCACTGTGTTATTGCATCCGTCTGGTCTTATCGTACTGCACGCCACCGCCCGTGGCAACGTGTGGCATGTACCTCGTCTTTCCTCCTCTCCTTCCGTCTCCTCCCTGTCGGCCGCCACAGGCCATGTGTTTGTCACCAGCAGGCTATCTCCTCAGCACACCCGCCTCTTGCACCGCCGCCTTTGCCACGTTCACTCTGCTGTCGTATATAGCATGCTCCGCACCCAGCAGGGCAAGGGCCTTGACCCGGAGACTTTCCCTCTCCCGTGCCCCACAAAGTGCATTGATTGCGCTCAGGGCAAGATGCACTGGTCCACATACCCTTTGTCTTCCTCCCATTCATCCGCCCCTCTCGACCTGGTCCATTTTTATGTCATGGGCCCTCTCCTCACCGAGTCCGTTGGAGGGAGGGGCTGCTATGTCCTCACCCTCACTGACGACTATTCTCGCTACCGCTAGGTCTTCTGCCTTCGGCACAAGAGCGATGTCACCTCAGCCATCCAGGACTAGCTTGTCCTTGCGGAGCGCAAGTGTGGTCACTCTCTTCGCCGCTTTTGCTTCGATGGCAGTGGTGAGTACATGGATGAGACTAGGACCTTTCTCGCCTCCCGCGGTATCCACCATGAGACGTCTGCGCCCTACACGGTTGCCCATAACGGTGTCTCGAAACGATGGAATCGCACCATGGCCTACGCCGTCCGCACCATGCGAGTCGAGTTTGGTCTCTCCGTTGGCTTCTATTTGAAGCTATGGCCTACATGACATGGGTCTGGAACCTGATTCTCCACGGTCCCCTTCCTCGCCAATCCACGCCGTACCAGCATTGGTGCGGTCAGCGTGCTGACCTCCGCTTGGCTTGCGTCTGGGGCTGCGTGGCCATTGTGTGGCTGCCCGCCCCGTAACTCGGCGGCAAGCTCACCCTCTCGCAGACGTCCCTACACCTTCCTTGGTATCTCTCCTCAATCCAAGGCCTAGCTCTTCTGGGATCCATCCCGGCACTGCATCATCGAGTCTCGCACTGCCCTCGTCTTCGAGGACATGCTTCCTCGCGACCTCATTCGCTCCACCTCGTTCATGTCCATCCCATCGGGTGGAGGAGTGGTGAGTCCGTCCTCCGTCCTGCCGCTTCCGGGTGACACATCCCTTAGTCCCTTTGAGCCGACAGCCCCAGTCGCATCCACTGGCCCCTCCGGGCCGGCAGCCCCAGTTGCGTCAACTGGCCCCTCCGGGCCAGCAACCCCAGTCGCGTCCACTAGCCCCTCCGGGCCGGTAGCCCCAGTTGCGCCCACTGGCCCCTCCGGGCCGGCAGCTCCAGTCGCGTCCACTCGCCCCTCCTGGCCAAAAGCCCTAGTCGTGTACACTGGCCCCTCCGGGCCGGTAGCCCCAATCACGTCCACTGGCCCCTCCGAGCCAGCAGCCCCAGTCGCGTCCACTGGCCCCTCCGGGCCTGCATCCCTAGTCGCATCCATAGGCCCCTCCGGGCCGGTAGCCCCAATCACGTCCACTGGCCCCTCCGAGCCAGCAGCCCCAGTCGCGTCCACTGGCCCCTCCGGGCCTGCATCCCTAGTCGCATCCATAGGCCCCTTCCAGGCCGGCAGCCCCAGTAGCATCCACTGGCTCCTCCGGGCCGGCAGCCCCAGTCGTGTCCACTGGCCCCTCTGGGCCGGCAGCCCCAGTAGCATCCGCTGGCCCCTCTAGGCCAGCAGCCTCGGTTGCATTTGCTGGCCCCAACGGGCCAGCAGTCCCGTCCGCGTCTTTTGGGCCGTCAAACTCAGTGCCACCTCCTGCCCTGCCACGCTACACACGTGGCCCATGCGGCAGCCTCCGACCCAAACCGTTGGTGAGTGTGTAGACCGTGACACCGTGCTCCATGGTGCCTTGACCCCCTATGGCTCCACATGTCTCCTCCACTCCCACAGTCGTGAGTGGGGATCCTGGCACCAAGGTCCTCGGCTTGACCACCTCGGCCATCATTACGGACCTTTATCCCGACTCTGCACTAGGCTACGTCATGCTTCATCGCGAGCATCGGCAAGTTGTCGTGGCTGCACGCGCGCGCATCCCACCTGGAGCTCGAGATGCACACGCTCTCTCAGTCCGCTCCATAGCATGCCCGGAGGACCCAGCCACCCTACGCGAGACAGGAGCCTCTCCTGAGGCCGCACACTGGGATGCTGACTGCGCCGATGAGCTCGTTGCCATCCAACAGCACCACGAGTACGACCTGGTCAACCTTCGTCCATGTCGAAAGGCCATCGGCGCCAAGTGGGTCTTTCGGCACAAGTGGAAGCTCGACGGGTCCTTGGACAAGTACAAGGCCCGCCTCATAGCCAAGGGGTTTGCCCAGATCGTTGGGGTCGATTATGGCCAGATCTTTGCCCCAGTTGGTCGGTTCTCCACTAGCCGGGCACTCTTCTGCCTTGTTACCCAGCATGGGTGGGAGCTGCATCACATGGACGTGAGCAACACTTTTCTCCATGGCTCACTTGAGGGTGAGGAGCTCTACATGGTGCAGCCCCCAGGCTTTGACGATGGCACTGGGAAAGTCTGGCGGCTACAGAAGGCCCTTTATGGCCTGAAGCAGTCGCCTCGGTGCTGGAACCGAGAGATCAGCAGCACGCTCCTTCGCGGCGGGCTCAGCGCAACACCACTGACTCCGCACTCTTTGTGAGTCCATGAGGCCAGACTTTTGCTGCTGTTCTGGTTTACGTCGACGATCTCCTCATCGCATCGCCAGACACAGCTGCCATCCAGCGTGTCAAGGACTTGCTGCACGCCGCCTACCAGATCAAAGATCTCAGATGTGCTCGAGTCTTCATGGGCATGGAGCTCGAGCATGATCGCTCCAAGGGCGTCCTGCACATCCACCAGGTAGCCTATGTGCAGACTCTGTCCACCCGCTTTGCCGAGGACCTGCCACTCGTGCTGAGCGCAACTTCAGCCATGTCACCTCATGGCCACATGAAGCTGAAGAGTCTTGACCTAGCTGTTGTGGGGGAGCGAGTTGACGTGACTACGTACTTGCGAGTCATCGAGTCACTAATGTTCCTGGCAACGACGACGCACCCAGACATCGTGTTCGCCGTCAACCTCCTGGCCCAGTTTTCTGAGGAGCCACGTCACCTCCACTTCAAGGCCACAGTCTGAGTATTGCGTTATGTCATGTGGACTCCTCAACGAGGTCTCATGTTCCGCAGCCAGATGTCTGTTGTCGCGGTAGGCTATACCGATAGTGGGCCGACAGTCCGGACTGTAAGAGTCACACAGGCTGGATCTTTCTGATTGGCGGCACGGCTGTGTCCTGGCTTAGTGGCAAGCAGGGGTGCATTGCACGCAGCAGTGCTCAGGCTGAGTACGTGGCCCCTGGCTTAGGCACGTGTGAGAGTGTGGTTGCATCGTCTATTGTCCGAGTTGCGTCAGTTTGTCGCATCCATCACATTGCATTGTGACAATTAGAGTGCCATGGCCATTGCCGACAATGACGGCGTGCATCACACACACACAAAGCGCATCAACTTCGAGTATCACTATGTGCGTTCTTTGTTGCATGACGGCAGCATCAACATCATGTGGGTTGAGATAGCACCGCAGCTTGTTGACTTCTTGACCAAAGCATTGGAGCGCAACTTGTTTAAGAAGGCTGTGAGTTCGGTTGGCGTGCGTCCGTGAGTGACTCTCTTTGTCCCTGCCTGTGTCTCTGCGTGCCCTGGGGGAGTCTGGTTGTTGACTGTGTCTCTGCCCACACATGTGCACCATGCATGTGAGTCATGGAGGAGTGTTGGTTTTCGTGCATCTCTCATTGTACTCTGCTGTGTCCTCACGGCTTGTGTACATCGGCGTACAGATGAATGACGGCGAGACTCGATGCTGCTAGAGTGTCGTTCGGTGGAGCCTACGAACGCTGAGGCCCACTCACAGTTTGTTGGAGCCTCCTCCGTCCAGCGACGCGCTCAGCTCCATCGGCAGGCCTCATCGACGATCGGGCCACAGGCGGTCATTGCCACAGCAGATGCTGTCTACATGCATCCAACGTTGTCTCTAGTTGTGCCATTGCGTGTGCAGCATGTTGTGCCTAGGGTCCATCTCTCTTGCTGTGTGGCACTGTTTGGCATCACTGATTGTCGTAGGCACTGCCTGGGTTCGGGCAGCCGTAACTCTTTGCTGCTATTTTCCTAGCTGATTCTGGCCGCACGACTGCGTTTGCAGTGTCGGCATAATGGTATGGTCCAGTTTTCAGGCAAAACGGACGACGCCCGGACAAGGCTCACCGAGAAAACCCTGCCTACCAGAAAATAGGTCTCCGACTATTTTCTGATTGGCTGGTCAGATGTAACACAACGAACTTTTAGAAACAGAACCTACAAAATTTACAGTTAAGAAAGACTGTCACAATCAATACCTGATTGTAATAGTCCATGGACACTGTTCTGCGATGGAAACCATGAGGTCGCGTCAAGATTAACGCAAGCGCATGAAGGAAATAAAAGAAATCGAATCCAAACGACCACCATCTCAATGGAAAATACAATCACCAAGTTTCCACCGTTATTTCTAACGGAATACATGAACAATTACAAATAATAAACAAATCATAATGTAACGGGTCGAGTCTCCAGCTCCTGCTCTGAAGTCGTCGTCGGAGTTCGCAGAATGGCGTTCTCAGTCTGCGTCAGGGGTTTACCCCCTTTGCAAGACTGAGGAGCAATCGTCATCAACGACCCAGAGCAGGGAGACTCAAATATTTCGAGTCTCCGGAGGCCCATTTCCGTTTTAACCTAACCCCTTGTTTTGGGACCCAAACCCGGGGGTTTCATCTTGAACTTGTGTGTTCGCACGAGTTATTTCGTTTGTTTTATGTCGAAGTTCGTCGTAAACAAACGTCGATTTACGTTTTATCGTTCAGGCGCGAAATCGTCGCGTGCGAGGCACGCTGGCGATTTCGCGCCAGCTATTTCGATCTCACCCTCGCTCCCCCTATCCCTCGTCCTCTCTTGCTCGTTTGCAAGGAGGGCGAGGGGGGGCGAGGGCACGAGGCCACGAGGCCTCGCCCTCGAGGCCCTCGTGGCCCCTCAGCCGCCGATCGGGCTGAGGCCGCGATCGGCGGCTGGGGGCTGGCCAGCCGGTGGCCGGCCGGTCACTTGGCCGGCCGTCGGCCGTGCAGCCGGCCGGCAGCGAGCTGGCCGACGGCCAGCGACTTGCTGGCAGCCGGCCAGCCCCCACTAACGCGAGGGGTGGTGCGCAACCACCCCTCGCTTCAGCGAGGAGGGAGGGCCGAACCAGCCCTCCCGCTACACATAACTTTATAAAGAAACATCAACGTAGCTTCGAAAAGCGTGGCGAGCCATGACGACTCGGGCGAGGAAAAGACCACTCCGACGAAGAGGACGGTCATTCAGTTTTACAACGCAAAGCTTTTCCGAGCTCGCCGAAGCCTTTCGACGGTAAGTTTGAGCTCTCGCATTACATCAGCTGAGTAACAAGTTCTACACTAGTGGGGGGGGGGGGGGGGGGGGGGGGGGGGGGAGGAGCTAGAACTTGGAGGGGTCTCCCATTGTTGCTCATTCTTCATTCCTCATCAGTTACTATCAGTTTCGAGCTACTTTCTGGCGCTAACACCGGCGCGTGCATTTCTGAGTAACAAACCTAGAGCTTCCAGACTTTGTCTCTAGAGCATCAATCTGAGGGGGCAGCAAACTTAAGCAACGAGCGTGGAAGCCCGCACGTTGCATCAACAACGCTGCTGCCCCAACTTGCCGCCTAGTATTTCCTTTTGCCTTGGTTCACATGACGTGTTCCAATTCTGCTCTCACTGTTCCTTCCATGACCTGTGAGTCAGCTAGCCGGATCAATGGTGTCAGGCTAGAAAACAGTTGAGCTAGGAAGTTTCCAGGAATCTTCTCAATAGCAACACATGTCATGTTAGTGCGACTTGCCAGCATGTCACACCAACAGGCCTATGCCAGACAGCCACACTTTCACATATACAAATAAATGAGACCTCCCCCCACCCCCCTTGTATTTACCGCACTATCCCTTACATTTGACTAGTTTCTTTAAGTGAATTAAGTGACTAGCATTCGACTAGAATTTCCAGCCTTAATTTCGGACGTGTTTCATCCAAAATCCCTGGGTTTTCCTGCTACTTGATTTTGGTCGAAATTCCTATTCACTCCCTCAACCTGTCCCTAGAACTTCATTTTCCAAATCTTCAAGCTTTGGAAAATGAGAGCGAAGCTGCATCTTGCAACTCGCGTCGCAAGCTGTCTCGCACATTGCTTTGCGATTCGCTGACTGCCAAGTCCACGTGTCATCCCCGCTATTGCACGTCAGTGCGGGACTGCACGCGGAGCATGGATTGTTCATGTTCCGCTTGCAGTCCTCTAAAGACATCACGGTAGCTGAAACTGTGTAGAGAAAATCTATGTTCATAATTCAATGAGTGATTCGTCCATGAGACTGGAATCATTCAGGTGCTTGAAGGTCTAAGGAAGAATAATTACCCCAGTCAAATGGAAGGGCTAGTACGGTAGAGGGTCTTGGTTGGGTACGAGAAAGAAAAGTAACTCGGGATATGTCCAATTCCCAATGAAAAGCCATGGGCAGATTGGAATAGAGTCGATGTCACGGCATCTGCAGCTAAGTTATAGGCTGAATCCCAGTCAGACCAACTATGCTGTCCACCGGTCAACTGCGTGAGGCTATCTACAGATCTGCCGAAGCACTCCATTCCGTAGTGCACTGCTCTTCCTTGCGTGTGTGATTTTCCTTGTGGGCTTGACCTGAATCGGAGCTCACACACTCAGTGTGCCCTTTCCAGTCTTCCCTGGTGCAAGCACAAGGCAGATGCTGACATGACAGTGTGAATGGCAAACGAAGCTTGAACTGCTGCTGGCGAATGGCAAACAGAGTGCATGTCACAAAGTGGCTGTGGGCACGTTGTGGGCCAAGACCTCTGGCGCAATCAGTCGTCGCCCAGGTCCACAACCTCCACAACATCGCCAGGATCTTCATCTCCACCCAATCCGCCTCCTTGGCCCTTTTTCTCATCATCCTCCTCTCTCCCCTTCCTCTTCCTCCCTTGACGAGCTGCAACCCCACCATCAATGGTGGCACCAACACTTGCAGCATCAGCACCAACGACAGGGACATCATCATCATTACCAGGAGTATGAGCACCACCACCATTGGTCGCAGCAGCGGTAGTGGCAGCATCAGCAGCGGCAGGAGCAACAGCAGCAGCAACAGTAGCACCTTCTCGCCTTGCGTCTCCTCGAGGCTCCTCAACAACAAAAACTTCGTCAACCACCACCACACACTCGTCATCATCATCGTCATCGCTGCTGCCGCCTCCTCCATCGTCCTCTCCAGCAGCAGCGCCATCAGCAACACCAGAGGCCCTGGCCTCGGCCTCACCCCCCATATGTGTGGTGGCACCGCCATCGCTGCGTATCAGAATCATTCCGTCTGTATGGACTTCCAGATCAATATCCTCTCTGACCACACACAAACAGAGCCAAATAGAAACAAAGGCAACCTGATAAAGAGAAACACAGACCATGGTGCATACAAACAACAGACCACGGTGCATACAAACAACAGACCATGGTGCATACTAACAACAGACCATGGTGCGTACAAACAAAAGACCATGGTGCATACAAACAACAAACCATGGTGCTACAGCTGTCCAATATCCCAAGACGTCTTATGATACCAATCTGCCCAACTCCACACCATCCATCCCACTCCACAGCATTCTGCGCAACTCCACACACTTACGATAGATACACACACACACACCTATGGCGGACGCACACGTCGCACTTGAAGTGTTGAACATAGTCTTCCACCGTCAGGATCGAACCCTCGCCGATGGGCGGACCAAACTCTCCCAGTTTCTGTGCAAGGACACAGAACAGGCGCATCAGCAAGATTGATTCGGATCAAAACCTGAGCCCGGTGCGCACCACAGCTTTGCGTTCTCGTGACTTGCTCCGTTTCACTCCTGCCCCTCTTCCTCCTCTCTCCCAAATGAGTTTCTGCTGCTTCCAGTGCTGCCCTGCTGTAACCCAAAACACCGCACCTCCACTCCATTCACTGCGACACTGAATGGCTTTATGAGGCACACACGGCCTGCCCCACCAGCCCCCTCCTCTCCACCCATCCTCCGACCAGCAGCGGGAGGAGGAGGAGGAGGAGGAGGAGGAGGAGGAGGGAGGAGGGAAGGAAGGGTGGGCAAGATGATGAGGAGGGAGGGGAGGAAGAGGGGGAGGAGGAAGAGGCGGAAGAGGAGGAAGGGAGTGGGGGAGGGGGAGGGGGAGGCAGGAGAGGGAAAGATTGAACAAAGCTGAAAGCAGTCATGTTGTCCCAAGTGACAAGGATGCGTACGCGGCAAGTATAGCCACTTCATCAGCTTGAGAGACTGCATCCTCGTGTCACAACAACTGTCTACTATCATGGCATAGGAATGAATCAATAAAGAAGAAAAAAGAACGAAGGATGAAGAATCAAGATTGAGGAATGAAGGATGAGCAACGAAGAATAAAGAAAAAATTATGAAGAATGAACAATGGAGTATGAAGAATGAGAACATCTTAATCTTGTTTCCAAACATCTCAGGTTTGCATCCTCTGCTTGATGCAGAGGATGCAACTCTGAGCCAGTTTCCAAAGGTCCTCGGTTCAAGTTCGCATGGGCACATTCCTGAGTAGAATGGTCCAAGTGTTAGTTGCAATGGGACCTCGGTGCCCGCTGTCGGAGCGGAGTCTGCCATGCTGCTCTCGCTTCACGCCGCTCCAGCCTACTTTGTGGCCCCTTGTTGCGCTCTCGCCGCTCACAGCCAAGGCCACCGCTTGTTCATTCCCTGTTTCACCCAGGCAGAGGCGAGTTGTGTCCTCGGCAAAGGCAGCTCTGGGCAGTGGTGCCATCCGCCAAAAAAACAAAAAAACAAAACCAAAACGTAAGGAAAGATTCCTTGTTCGTCATTCAAACAACAGAACGGCTAACACACCTTTTTCGCATTGGCCACATACACAGCCACTTCGTCTGGTTCCAAGTCCGCTCCCTCTTCGTAGAGCAGTGCGTCACCCACAGTGACAGTGGGGTACGCAGCGCCCATCTGCCGTTTCAGCACCTTTGTCACCACCTCACCTAGCGTGGCTGTTTGCGTGTTCAACTCCAACACAAATGATGCCTGCAGCCAGAACATTGACGAAAGTGAGAGCGAGAGAGAGCGAGCGAAAGGGGGGGGGGGGGGNATAGAGAGAGAGAGAGAGAGAGAGAGAGAGAGAGAGCGAGAGAGATAGAGGAGGGGTGGGTGGGCGGATTGGGTCACAGTGTGGAGGTGACGAGGAGAGTCCTGTTTCCTTCCACCCATTGCCCGTCCTGTCCACCTTCTGCACACCTGCTGTCCACCATCAACCACCTTCCACACACTTTCCACACACCTTCGGAACACCTTCTGCATAACTTCCGTCCATCTTCCGCCCATTTTCTGCCAGCCTTATTCCCCTTCTCCGTCCTCCATCCCTTTACTCTACCTCCACCCTCCCTCCCTCCCTCCCCCATCTGTTTTAGTTCTCCCTCCTCCCTCACCTCTGTTCTGCCTCCATCCTTACATCCCCCTCGCTCTTCCCTCCTTCGACCCTCTCTCTGCCCTCCCTTGAATTGTCCCCTGTCCTCTCTTTCTCTTCTCTCCCACCACCCTCCCTCCTTGCTCCCTCCCCCCCTTCTTCCCTCCCTATGCTTTTTCCATGACATCACGGGTGACAGTGGGCGTCATCACTCACACCCACTCACCCACTCACCGACTCAATCACTCACCCATTCACTGTCCCCCATTCCTTTCTCTCTCCCTCCCTCACTCCCTCCTTCCCTCCTTTCCTCACTCCCTCATTCCCTCACTCTCTCACTCCTTCACTCACTCCCTAACTCCCCCACTCCCTCACTCCCTCACTCTCGCCCGCCCACCCGCACGCCCTCCCACCCACCCAACCCACCCACTGACCCACCTATCCACCCATCCAGCCATGCACCCACCCACCCACCCACTCCCCCACCTGCTCACCAACCAGCTCACCCATTCACAGACCCACCTACTCATCCACCCACGCTCTAACTCACTCACCCACCCA